>JAQJVL010001344.1:0-77500 GCA_035578905.1 Stictocephala bisonia
AAGTGCTAGAAGGCTGAAATTTTTACCACATGTTATACTTGTATAGATATACAAGTTTGTAACATTTAATCAAAATTGGATGAATTATAACTGAGAAAAAAAATTTTATTCTAAAATTTTCAAAGAAAAAATTACATAATTTTCAAAAATTATTTTGGCTAAAGTTATTATTATTTTGCTTTCATAAGTTATAAATTTCTATAAATATGTGTCATAAAAACAGGGTAAACAAATCAGGTCAATACAATTAATAGTTCTTGAGAAAAAGGTACATAAAGTAGGCTAAATTAACATGCGTTAGATACAACCTTCCGAGCCCCCTTAACCTATCGTATTTAGCTGTGTGAGACATTAAACTGTGAATGTGTCTCAAGATAACATTCTATAGATTTGTATACATGTATTTTCACTAAATTAATTAAATATATAACGTTGCTTGTCTATAAATGTATTATGTGGATTCAGTAATGGTGAACAAATACAATATAATATTGAATTAATTATTTAGTAATACCGTTTCTTTTACCCTTATTTGCCGTCTTGTCCTTCATGTGTCAGTAAAGCCTACTAAAATGGCTTTTATAGAAAGCAAACCTTACAGTGAATAACGTGTTATTGGCTGAAGGTCTCAGCATATATAAAATATGGACTGTGAATAAACCTCAACAACATCTTCTGGGTACATGTATCGCAAGATCCATTCAAAACAGAACAAAACATTCAAAACAGGGCTTAAACTTTGCATTGAATAAGGAACACATTTTCATTTTGTTTAACATAAGTTGGAGTTGTATATATATTTATTATTGAATATATGAGGGATAAAGTACAATTTTCCGAAAATTTGCAACAAATAATTAACGAACATCTTAAACCTTTACTTTAACTTCATCTAAATTTTCGATCCGACAATAAATATTTATGTTGCCATTACATTTCAGCAAATAGTTTTCTTAAATTTTTCATAAACAGTTTTAAAATAGTATCTATTGCGCTTCCATTCATATATGGAAATATATTGAAATATTATCTTTCTTTAAGAGAATAACTGACTGCCATAGCTAACAATGCAGAAGAAGCTTGGGACTTACATAGGAGGAAACATTACTACATAATAACCAGCTGGAGAATATACTTCAATCTGCGATTACAGATACTATGGTGTCAAAACCCTTATTAATTGAGGCAGAATAAGTGAACAAAGCCACAATTGTAAGCTCATTGGTAACTTAGTCTGATTGACTTAGTAATAGGTGCACCTTTAGTCTGGGATATTCTGTATCCTGCATTCCAATGTAAAACAAACTTACCTCTCTATGAATAGAGATACCTCTCTGACCTTTCCTTATTGTAGTCACGATAGATTCTGTATGTCATTGTCTGGGTAAAAAACTGTAAATCACGTGTATCAGCGATAACTGCACCATCACTCGCTTCGTTGTATACAATACGTGAAGACGTTTTTGTCAATGCAACTCCTCCCTTATTTCTTAACCAATTAAAACGATTGAGATGTAAAATTAGTTTCCACTGTACGTAGTTGTGCAATAGAGTCTTAACTATTAAACATTGTCACCCTGAAGGGTATTATGGAGAGAGATTTGAATTATGAATTAATCGAGAAGTAACTGGTCAAATGTAAATAATGATTTCCAAAAAGTTTTAACAGCTGTTGGGATACAAACAGTGATGATTGTAATTTTGAGGAGGTTAGATATTTCATAGCGTAAAACCAGGGAAGGTTGTAAGCATGGTTGTACAACCGTATAAACTGCTCCCCTACACTTGACTCAATGGTAATCCAATGCAGTTATCTTATTAATTTAATTAATCTTCAGTTGTTAAACAAAGCAAAATGAAATGAATAGGTTTGAAATATCACTGGATTTTATACTACTAAATAGGTAGCAACACAAATAATGTGAGCGATATAACGTCAATAAATTTAATATTGTGATTTTACGTTATACAGTATTGTTTGTAGTAAAAAGGTGTAACGAGTTGACGGGGTTAGTAGGCAAAGCGTGAAGGGGTGTCCCGTAGTATATTATCTATTTGATTTTATATACAGAACAGTTTAATAATAGATTTTTCTAATACCTGGGAGCAATGCGAAAAAATAAAAACTACATCTCTAACATGTCCTCGGGGAAGACACACTACTTACTTGCATGACAGTGGAGATATATTCCCCAATGGGGGAAGATAATTTCATCCTCCTAATGGGGATAATTTCTCTCCCTATATTCCTCTGTAACATTGCATACTAATGGCTGCATTGGGGTTCATCCTCCTATTATAAATTTTAAGGTTGTTACTATATTAAGAAAAAACAACTGGATGGATTTGAATGAAATTTTGCACACAGATTGTTTGTAACCTGGATTAACACATATAAAACTTTTAATTCCGGCAAATAACTTAGTAAGTTGTATGAAGAAGGAAATTTTTATTTATAATTTGCTTTGATTTAAAGTACATCACAATAAACATTTATTATTTTTTGTTTGATTAACTTAGCAATTCCAATGTTTCGTTGTGTTAAGATCTGTTTGTGCATTTTTATATACCTTTAATTTGTGTTTATTTATGAATTTAATGAATGGAATTTACTTATCATTTTTAGCGAAGTGAAGTCTGAACATGACAAGGAAAGTCGACCAGCAAAACCCAATGTCATATTATAGGCATATGTGAAAGAAGCCAGTGAAGATAAATAAATAAATATATACATAAATAAATAAATGAATATACAAGAGAATAATCCACTCTTCTTACATGGACTATCTCACCAAATGAACATTTATATATGAGTATATAAATGTTCATTTGGTGAGATAGTCCACGTAAGAAGGTGGATTATCCTATGGTATGCAGACAGCAGTGCGTGGTCACAGCAAAGTATGGTTGAGGACATGTAGTGTTCAAGAATGTAATAAATATAAATTTGAACAAATAGTAAAATAAGAGCAGGCTGCTGGGAGAACAATCTGATTTATTATTGCTGCAACATAGAAGCAACTGTTTCCAGTATACATTGCAAGATTTGTGTGATCATAATCACAAAACGGGAAATAGTTGAATGATTTTAAAATGATTGAATAATGATAAATACCATTTAATTCTGTCCTCTTCCTCCTCCAGGATCGAGCCTTGTAATGATTTCTTTCGTTACAAGGCTTGATCCGCTTGGTAATAAATGACCTTCACCTACATTGTTCAAATTTTCCATTTGTGAAATTGAGTAGCCGAGCTTGAATTTGTCTACTATAAGTTATATGATATGTAAAACTGATGCGTTTGGTTTTTATTCTCCACTTCTATCTATTAATAATGACATGAATGCTAGTTACAGTTAAAGACTTAGCTTGTTCTGAAATAAAACTGCATTGTATTGAACGTTCACAAACTGCTTAAAACAAAGTATTAATGAAACAACCATTGTTGCATTTTACAAATTCGTTCAATTAGTTGTTATTTTTAGTTGTTTATTTACTATAGTGATATGAAAATACAAAAATAAAATGTAAGTATTAGTTGTGGAGTACAAATGTATTTGTCAAGTAAAAAATGGAACTAAAAAATCCTAACTTGTCAAATCGCTAAAATAAATATCATAATATTCAACTTGCCTAAAAATATGATAAGTACCTGTTAAGATAATATTTAATACAATGTTTACTGAACATATAATATATTCCCATTGGCTTACCTCGTCAAAGAAAGTGATGTAAAGAAGATTTTATTTCCTTTAATTTGTTTTTATCAAAGGCCTTCTAGTGGATTCATACGCCAAATGAATCATTTCCAATAAATTGTTTAGACTGCTTAACCTAGTTGCAATATAAATATACGAGTAAAATGAGATTTTAACTTTTTTATGTTTATATATGTATGTTATATATATTGTATGCAACTAAAGTAAAGTAAATATTTAATTAAACTAAATAAATATTAAATTAAATGATGGTACATTGGTGAAAAACTGATTTCTAGGCCTGTTGGATCGATACATTTAATCTGTAGCTAGTAATACGGCATGATATTGGATTCAGCTCTAACAAAGCTAACTATGCAGGTAATTCCATTTAATCGGCTTAGTTAGATTAGAGATATAGTACGTTACAAACTGGTTCATTGAAAATTAGTGAAAATATAATATTATGAAGTCAGTTTTATATTCATTTTAGTCATGTGTAACTTTAAGACATTTTTTTAGTTATTAATTGTGTCATTATTAGAATATGAATGTAATAAAAGTAAGATGTATTAAAAAAGAGTGTACTTTTGAGAAATGTATTTATAAAAATTTGAATTTTTTCAAAAATATTGAAAATTTTTAGGCTGATAGCATTAAGAGCTATGCGGATTTAATAAACTTTTGATAAGTTATGCTCAAGTAAGTAAAGTTACTCCGATCCTGGTTGAGTCAATTTAAACATATAAAACGCCAAAACCCTTGAAATGTACAATTATTAATATCAGTTCAAAATTGTATATCGGCATCTCTTCACCTTTACCAAATCCTATGACAACCTGCAATGTCATGTAGTGAAGTATCCATTATCCAAGTAAATGTACATGCCACTTAAAAAACAGCTATTTAATGAACTTATTGATTTGAATTAAAATTAACAAAAGATTTAGTGCTTATTCCTTTTGTTTATAAGGGTGTAAACTCTTTTACCCATTGTCTTGTATTTCAAAGTAAAAATAAAGGCAGTTTAAATAAGTTTCTTTGCAAGAAAGTTTTCCCAGTAAACTTTCATCCCTATTTCTTTTTATGATTTAATACGTAAATATAGATGGATTTATTTTGGAAATGTATTGAATTTCTGGACCATATTGTTGATTCTTGCTGATACTTGTAGTAACCGTTATCAGGACCACTCCTTAAGGACATCTGTCTACCTTCATTCGTAGTGTAACTAACTACCTTTATTAATTTGTAAAAATATTTTCTTATGTTTATTTTATTTGGCATTTTATATTTATCACCTTATTTAGGTATTATTTACCGTAATGATGTGTCAAGTCTTTTTTCTGAAAAATATTTTAAGTTATCTTGACTGTTTTTCTTATTGTCAAAATGTGTTTATTACTTCATTTTTGCTCGGGTAGTAGACCATTGCGGAAAACATGTATGGAGACACACCAATCGTGGAACTTCATTTAATATGCGTTTTCCCGTTTATACAAAATATACATTTGTAGTGTGATATAAGGATAGAGGAGGGGCCAAACCGTGGAAGGGGAGTACGCCGAGATCTCCTATTCAGACAAATTTGTTGTGTGCGATAAGGAGAGAGGGGGATAGGACCGTGGAAGGAGAGCGAGCCGAGATCTCCTATTCAGACCCATTTGTTGTTTGCGATAAGGAGAGAAGGGGGGCCGAACCGTGGTAGGGGAGCGAGCCGAGATCTCCTATTCAGACACATTTGTTGTGTGCGATAAGGAGAGAGGGGACCGAATCGTAGAAGGGGAGCGAGCCGAGATCTACTATTCAGACACATTTGTTGTGTGCGATAAGGAGAAGGGGGGGGGAAGCCGAACCGTGGAAAAAGAGCGAGCCGAGATCCTTTATTGAGACGAATTTGTTGTGTGCAATAAGGAGAGAGGGGGACCGAACCGTAGTAGGGGAGCGAGACGAGATCTCCCATTCAGACAAATTTGTTGTGTGCAATAAGGAGAGGGGGGGACAGAACCATGGAAGGGGAGCGAGCCGAGATCTCCTATTCAGACACATTTGTTGTGTGCGACAAGGAGAAAGGAGGAGACCGAACCGTGGAAGAGGAGCGAGCCGAGATCCCCTATTCAGACCCATTTGTAGTTTGCGATAAGAAGAGAGGGGGGGGGGCGAACCGTGGAAGGGGAGCGAGCCGAGTTCTCCTATTTAGACACATTTGTTGTGTGTGATAAGGAGAGAGGGGGGACCGAACCTTGGAAGGGGAGCGAGACGAGATCTCCTATTCAGACAAATTTGTTGTGTGCAATAAGGAGAGAGGGGGATAGAACCGTGGAAGGGGAGCGAGCCGAGATCCCCTATTCAGACCCATTTGTTGTGTGCGATAAGGAGAGAGGGTGGCAAACCGTGGAAGGTGAGCGAGCCGACATCTCCTATTCAGACAAATTTGTTGTGTGCAATAAGGAGAGAGGCGGGACAGAACAGTGGAAGGGAAACAAGCCGAGATCCCCTATTCAGACACATTTGTTTTCAATATACACTTTTAAGTCATTCCTTTAGCAAATTCTTTATTCTTTACTATTTACTATTTTATTATTTGTAACTTCAACCTTTTTGAGTCACGTGATCAACATTAATATTATACAGTAGATAGTTCTTGGTTCTGTTCTTATAATAATGAACATATCCTGTTGTCTTGTGATTTGCAGATTGAATATCCAACTTAATCAATTAATTAATTGTTTTAATTGAAAAATGTGTGTTTAATTCCAAAATGCCATTCCTCAACAGCCATTATTAAGAACATATGATGTACATTTAATTTGTTCTTTGTCAGGTGTAATTTAGTTCAATGCAAAAATTATTTATGACTTTACATACTTGTCTTTATATTTCAACAAAGTGATCGAAGCAAATTAAAAGATAACTCTCAACAAAATAAACATATCTGGAATTTTCTTTTCTTATAAAAGAAGTTTTCCAAATCTATAGTAATTTTACGCTATTCACAAAAAAGATTTCTGCATTAGCTTTTAACATAGATATTTATTATTTAATAAACGTTTTTAAAGAGCATTAGCCACATTAGTGATACAAGATCCAGAACGTCAGCTTGCCTCCAGCCTTAATGCCCATTACTTCTCTAAGTTCGTACGTTAAGTTTGAATTGCCGTGGGAACCATGAGTTAACTGATAATTCCTCCATGAAGCTGCTTCCAGCAGTTGTATAACTACAGCCACACTGGTCCTTACATTAATGTAAGAGCATATCCATATATCACTTTGCTTCTAACCATTTAACCGATTAGTTCTCCCACAAGTAAGTTTGGTTTTAGTCATCATAGAGCACAAGTTAATACCATAACACTAAATCAGCTGCTACCAGCTGTTCCACTGTGTGTATGTTGAGTGTAAGAGAGGGGTAGTGAGGTGTATCTGGTATTATGAAATCAGGAATACTCCAAAGTGTAAGGGAGGGTCAGTGAAGGGTGTCTGGTATAATTAAATCCTGAATATTCCAGAGTGTAATGGGGGTGAGTGATGGTTGTCTGGTGAACGTATTTTAACCAAATTAAAGAATATATTTCGAGTGTTCTACTAATTCTTTACTAAGATTTTACAAAAATATAACCCCGTTTTTATCTGAGATTGTTGAATTTCGGTGACACATCTTACAGTCATTTCACTTCATACTTTCGAGATTTTATAATTAAAAATGGGAATAACTTCAACGTCATTAAGTACACGATAATATTTATTATCTTCTTTCTTAGTAATTTGTTATTTAGTTAATAGAAATATTAAATTACTATCTTCTTTTTTTAATAGATCATAGTAATAAACATGAAACTAAATTTAATGTGTTTTAATTTGAACAGTTTTAATTTAAAACTATTATAATCTAAATGTTTTAGAAAATACGTTACACAATGTAACAACTTTATCCCTTAAAGTCACTTTTCTAGATATTATTTTGTGTTTGGTTCTGATTAACTAAATATTCATTACAGAAACTCGTTAAATATAACTAAATCGAGATAGGTGTAAGTAAATGAGGTTGACTGATGATAGTCTTGAACTCAAGGAGGTGATTTAAAATGTTCGTAGAATTGATTAAAGTTAAATACCATCCTATTGTTACCTGAGATTGTGGAATATCGGTGATACATCTTACAGTAATACTCCAGGGACTTAATAATTAAAAATGATAATTGCTTTCCTGATCAACAAAAGTTCATTAATTCTTAATCATCCAATTGATTTTGCTATAAATTATAATCATGTAAAGCATTATATAAACTTAACACAATATGATTAAAAGAAGCTATAAATATTTGTTAGAACTATTTCAGAACAGCGCGTTTATACTGACAGTTTACAGGATTTTAAAAAGTTATTTTTTTATTTAGATATTTTAAATTGATTTAAATGTTTTAAAAACGACTGCATTTAGTTACATATATGAAAGTAATGTATCGTAACTATACATGCCATAAGGGTTACAACAATACTAAGTAATTAATTTTACAGCTTCTAGAACTTTTTTTCTCAAAAATTTAAAATTCTATAAGACTTATAGAAAACATTCCTACCAACCATTTATCAAAATATAACTGTGATGTACAGTGAAAATTATTTAGAATCTCGTTACTTTTTTTGTTCCAAGTGGGCTAAAAATTATTAAAACTTGTAATATAATTTTTAATGGATCTTTTATAACATACAATCAAACGAGGAAAACAATGTTGTAATTAGAATTTCATAGGACTCTTAGTTCCTTAGAAAATAGGCTTGAAACTTGGGTGCACATATTTCTGCACCGACAGTAAGGGTCCTTTCTCGGAGCACCGTGACTTATAGACTACCCTGCACTTCAGGAGAGTACCTGGATTGCCAAGCGACGCCGTTATATTTCCTGCTTGATACTTTCAGTTTGATGTGAATTTGGAAATAAATGTTTTCGCTTATATATTTATGTAAATATATAATTTTATACTAATGTAGATAAAATACTCATTAATTCAATTCTAAACATAACTATTACAAATAGTAAAAATAGTTTTACATAATATCCATTTAAAATAGAAGTGGAACTGGGATCTAATGTGGAAAGGATCTGTTATAAACACCAAGACCCTCTTTTATGATTAAAATCAAAGGTAAACATTTGAAGAAGTAAAATTACGAGTAACTGTACAATAAATCACATTGTATCAGCAGTATAATCTAGGAAACGGTAGTGTTGTAACCATCCATAACTCTTAACCTACATCTCATCTAAGCTTATCCCTAGATCTTCAGTACCTAGATATTCAGTATTGGTGATAATTAGAGATAGCTGGGGAGCTTTGTACACGTTTAATGTCACGATACACTAATGGACCTAGTTTAATATTAAATACATTAATAATACACATTAATGCTTATCTTGATTAACACCATAGTACATTGACATATGACATATCATTACTTTAAATAAAATAGATTTTAGGAAAGAAATTATTCAATATGTTATTTTACAAGTGTCCACTATAATCTGAATATTTTTTAAATTGTGAATGGGCTATGATTTTAGATGCAATGTAAATAAACCTAAATTCCTGGAACCTACATTCAACGAGCTGGAGAAAATGAATGTTCTGTAGTTAAAACTAAAGGCAAACGTGTTTATCCAAATAAACTTGAGAACTATAACTATTAATACATAAAATATATAGATATATTGTCATTAAAAATAATGTTATATGAGTTGTTAAGTTGTAATGTGTTTACGTATTTGCAACTCCAAAATACAAAGCTGAGTAAGTTAACATGCACAAAAGACAGTATTGCTCACTAATCTCTAGAGGTCATCTATGTGATAACAAGGTTGTTAAATGTTTATTCCTACCCTATTATTTGAGAAGTAAACCCCTTTAGTCTTCTGTAAAACATTTATTTGCGTTTAATTTTATTTAATCAATAGATTGTACACTTGATTACAAAATCAGGTTTACAGAAGGTTACCTACTACATTTGCTCCTGGTAAAATTGTAAACATGTTTTAGATTTAATAATAAAACTCATCCTCTCCATTCCAAGAACTTTGGGAATTTGCAGGCTGTATATTTTTATTGCTAATAACCCCCGTAAAAAGTGTTTCTAATTTAAAATTCTTATAAATTAAACAAATTATAACATCTAATTTTTCAACAAATTTGTCAATTTAAAAAAAATAGCAATCAATTGTATGTTTTTTACATATCCACAACTTTTTATTGTATCCCTTAAATATTACCTAATAAACTAACTATCTATTTAAGTAATATGTAAATATACAACTGGAATTATTATCTTGAGAGCAATATTTTTTTATTCCTCGTCAGAAAAATGAATCTCCAATAGCAGTTTACGATAGTCACACGGCAGTTTGTTTAATTGCTTCTTGCAGCAAACTCCCTGACCTAATGGACGGAGGGATTATTTGATTTAAATTGTAATCTCCCATATGATACCCAATGTGGTTAGACGTTTCCAAGGAGGGTCGTCGTGATACATGTGGTCCCATCATGGTAGGTGTTTGATAGGTGGGGCCATATTATAGAAAGACTGTTTATTGTTAAATATGTTGATATTTAGTTTCATCATTTAAGAGCCGTTGGCTGTAAAATTGTCTTGAAAATTGTCAATGTTGATGACCTCTTTGTGAGACTGTGTGGGTATAAATGAGTATGTAGTTCTATGAGGGTATGTGATCCAGGTATGTTCATATCTCTTGTTTTTATATGGGGAAGATATTAAACACATAACTTTTTTTATCAGATATTTCTAAACAAAGTTATGGTGTAAAAGAAAACTATACAGTATCCAACATTATGCAAGACTGAACCAACCAACAATAATCATCCAATTATAAATCTAGCAAATATTGGATTTTGTTGTACTAAGCCTACAATTCCCTCAATTCAAAACACATAAGATTGTAAAAAATATTTAGATAATGACTTATTTGTTCAATTACCTAGTAATAAAACCAGTCACTTACTAAATATCTGATAATTTGTACATGTCATTTAGGATGGATTTTATTAAACAAACCCTCATAGCTATGAGCACCTTCATATATTTAGATCGTTCAACTAAATAGTAGAAGAAAAACAAAATTTTTTTTAACCATCAAATAATAGCTAAATTATTTGGTTTGTTTTCATCAGTCTGAGAATGAATACTTGAACGTAAAGCCAGGAATATTCATTCCTGGCCAAAGTAGGAGTTATAGGTGAAAACAAAGCATGAGCATTTCTGTTAATTCTTGTTTCAATCCCACCTTTAAGCTCAACCTCAACTAACTCCATATCGATATTTTTATTTCTTGATGGAAGAGAGAATAGTTGCTTTTTGAAACATTCTCTTTCTTCCATCGAAGTCAAAACACGAGTAAGAATAATAGTTGCAGTCATCGTGTTTCTCTCCACAATGTCACATCTACGTACCAACCGTCAATTTATAGGCAATAACCCCCCCAACTCCACCATGGAGGTGCCAATTACAGGTTAATCCCTAATATAAATGTTAAAAGATAGAGGCGAAGAAAACAAACCAAACGCAAAGGTTTTTAAGGTCATATAATACTAAGGAGATTAAGCCTAAGGAGGCAGAAGATAAGGTAATTAAAGTAGTTCAAGGTAATTTATTACTAAACGGATCAAGCCTTGTAACGAAACAAATTATTACAATGCTCAATTCTGACAGAGAAAGAAGAAAAAAAGGAGAAAAGAAAAACATGCATTAAATATAACCACACCAACTATTTGAAATCAGCACTAACTACAAGCAACTATCAAAGCATGCACTACCTACATAGAAAACAGAGAAGGAGGTAATAAAAGTTCAACTACACTGAAAAGTGCTGTTAAACTGTCTAAAATGTTATACATTTGGATACCTGAAAGAGAAACATATTTCATTAGTAAATAAAAACCATAAGTTTAGGAAAGGAATAGGTTGGGTGGTTTTTGTGCCTCAGAACAACAGTCTCTCGAGGAGAAACAGAGGGCACACTGTTGGGTGGTTTTCGTGCCTCAGGACAACAGCGTGCTAAGGATAAGTCATTTGAACTGGTTTGGCGTACTTAAAAAAATGACTTAAGGAAAGGAAGCTTTGATTTAGAGTAGAGAAAGGTAGCGTGAAGGTTCAACTACACTGAAAAGAGCTGTTAAACTTTCCAAAATGTTATATATTTGGATACCTGAAAGAGAAAACATATTTCATTAGTAAACATAAACCATAAGGTACCTAACCTAACTTATAGCCACTAATACGAGTTTATATTAGTGGCCTTTAAAAAAGCGTTTTGTTCAAACTAAATTATTTGTCGCCTGAGTTTAAATCTGGATGGGTATGCATCGCAGCTCCCGAGGCATCCACTAGCTAGGCGAACCCGCTGGGGCAGGCATCGCAGCTCCCCGAGGCCAAGGGGAGTATATATATATACTAGCCTTGCCCCGAGGCGACAGTAGCGCTCTCCGCCGGTGAACTGGGCTAGGTGGAGCCGTTGAGGCAGACATTTCCCCCCGCCGTCGGCCACACTCTCGAGTTGTCCATCTAGGCCGGGATCCATCGCAGGTCCCACGCAGTCAGCCACGCTCCCTCGAGATGTCCGCTTATGCCGGGATTCATCGCCGGGGGCTCGGCCAGCGTCTTCCACCCACTCTTGGTCGCGTAGCTTCTCGAAGTCCTCCTCCTGGCTGGTTCGGTGTCTCCAGACCTGGAGTCAGGGTATCAGGGTTGTGAAGGTGTAGCAGGTAGCTACGGCTATTATAGGCCACTAGGGCCTCTTCAGCCTAGGATAGGTAGGTAGAGGGTATTGGGTAGCAACCATCATGACTGTACGAGGCAAGCAGGCAGCCCGGGTCTCCGGGGAAAAGGTCCGAGGTAACATGGCCTCTGAAACAGACAGAAAAAGAACAACATGGAAAAATGAAAATTGTTAGAGAGCTGACTGAGGGTGAGTCGGAAATGAGAGGTGACTAAGCGTTGGGGAGCGGGCTTCTGAGATCCTTCACTGGACGCCGCAGACCCCGTACCCTAGGCTCCATCCCAACCCAGTGTCTCCTCTACTCAGCCTCCATCCACACTACACTCATCCACTGTCACCACCGACGCCCTATATCCATTCCTCGAGAAGCTCCTCACTGATCACAGTGAGGGTTTCAAGAGGACTTTCGACTCCCTCACTACAATCGTCCTTTCCAATGTCTCTCCCAAAGACCGTCCCAGGGTGAAGGACTCCATCAACAGGGTATCCAAGTCCGTATTTGACATGTGGACTATCTTCCACTCAGTAGGCCCCCAACCTTACTCTCCTTCCCTCTGCTACTACCCGCATGGATCCACTTCATGCTAATCCTCGCTTGGCCCTACGGGTCTGCCACATTAATCTTCGTTCCTTCTTCTGTAGACGCACTGCCCTCAGGGACGTCATAACTGATCACCAGCCTGACCTCTTCACCTTTAACGAGACTTACCTCGCCCCTACTTCCGCAGCATGTCTCCCCGAGTACTCCTTCATCAGGAGAGACCATACCTGGAGGAGTGGTGGATTGGCCATTGCCTTTCACGACTGTCTGGATGTTGCTCAGGTCCCTCTTCCCAACTACCCTGTATTTGCCCTTTTGGTCAGGATAAATCTCCCCAACCAACCCACCACCCACCTTGCGACCCTCCATACCTCCGCTTTCCTACCAGTACACGCTGAACTACTGGCGCAGCTCCGAATGTCCCACGACTGCCTCATTGTTACGGTCAGACCTGAACTGCCACCACACGTCATTAGGCGACAAATTTACTACACGTGAGGGCAGAGACTAAGTCGCTCTCATCACCGCCACAGGCCTCTGCCATTTTCCAACCCCTTTCACCCACTTTCCCGCCCACGAGGCGGATCAAACGTACGTCCCCCCCCACGTACGTCCTCCGACAAACTTCTGATGATCCCCGTCTATCGCCCCTAAGGTACTTAATGTCTTCTCAGGCTATTGCATCGCTCAGACCATGTTCCCCTCTTCTTCGATCTAAAGATCAGACACATCCCTTATCCCGCGAAGCCAATCACAGACTACAAGAACGCAGACTGGGCAGCGTTCACTCAATCTATCGACACGAACATACGTAACCTGGTCATCACGCCTCCCCAATCCCCTGAACAGATCGACGCCCTGGCCGACTCCCTTACTTCCACCATCATCAGGGCAAAAGGGATTTCTGTTCTCACCAAGTTGGTCACTGACACCCCGTTCCGCTTTCCATTTGACATAATTTCTCTCATCAAACAAAAGAGGCGGGTCAGGCGCCTACTCCTCAGGGATCCCAGATCCGCCTATTTGCATGGATCTTATAGGGCGCTCGTCCAGAGGGTCAAGACCTCGGTACGTGCCTTCAAGAGACAGGCTCCGTAAGATCTGTGACAAGGTGGATCAGGACTTCTTATCCACCCCACGGAACTTCTGGCAACTGGTCAAGTCCCATAACACCCCTTCAATCCCCCAGTCCCACTGACAGTGAATGGTGTCACTGTGGCACACCTCAAAGGAAGAACTGAGGCTTTCCGTGCTTCCTTGTCCACCATCCACTCAGTACCCCACCACCCCACCTTCGATGCCGGCCACTTTAACCGTAACAATGCCTCCATAGCCCAGAACCTAGAACTCTTTGCTCTGTTCCAGATACCCCTTGCAGGCCTCCCTGACCATCCACTGACGCAACATCTAGATCATTTATCTAGATGTTGCGCCCATGCTTAGGACCCTTAAGAACACTGGCCCCGGTCCTGACGGCATCTCCAACGTCCTGATTAAAAAGGCCCCGGTTTCACTGATTAGGGCTCTATCAGTCTTCTTCTCATCCATCCTCCTCCTAGGCTACCACCCAAAATCCTGGAAGCTAGCCCATGTCATATTAATACCAAAACCCCAGAAAACCCTTAGAAATCTGGACGACTACCACCCCATCACCCTCAGCGCGTCCCTCTCGAAACTTTTCGAGAAGATTCTGGTCGCCCGCCTCCATACTCATCGTAATGAACTCAACCTACTCCCAAAATCTCAGTTTATTTTGGGTGAATAGTTTTAGAAGAAATAACAATTGAACCCTTATCAATGAACAGCATATAGAACTCAAGCAGGGTGCCCCTACCTCAAAATAAAAAACGAAGGCTAAACAGTAAACTGATTTTATTTATTAAATTTAAAATGTACACTCTTAAAGTTCCTTTTGAAACAAGACGCCGTTTTGAGCGTTTAGTTTGAATTGACTATTAGTGTTTGATTGTAGTATATACGTCAAGAATATTACTTTAAAGTTTGCAATAATTAGTCAAATTGTTATCTTTAGTTGTATATTCTTAGTAATTGTGTTACCAATAAGAAAATTCCATTCGGAAGTGAGAGATTTACTTTTCAGTGTAAATTTGTTTTCTCAGTTACAAGTTCACCTATTTTTATTATAAGTCACCTATTTTCAGCCTTGTGGTCTAAATCTATGAACAATGCTTTGGCACAGTCGGAATTGAATTCTAAATTTACATTACATTACAAAGTTTTACATTATAATAATGTTCTAGTTAAAAAATTTATCACTAAAGATAAAAAATTTCAATTTGTGATAACCAAATATAGTGTAATATAATATAATTTTTAATTCTTGTGTAACATATTATGGTAAGTAGAGTTTATATAAATATTTTAAGTCAAAAATATTAACGGGAATTAAGATGAATATAGTAAGAAAAATGTAAAATAAAACTAATTCACATACCAATAGAAATTCTCTCATAAATATACCAGATTAGAAAAGACAATTTAACCAATAGCTAATTGCAGTACATTTCACCTGAACATTTTTTGAAATGAGGATTTAAATGTAATAATATATTTCGTTTAAATGTCTCAAATCTTAGTTAAGTCTCTTTAATTAATAAAATTAATTATTATTATTCATTAAGCAATTCATTAAGTTAGTAGAAGTAGCATTCAGTAGAGACTTTACATGGAATATATAATTTTCTTTGTGAATGCTCATTTTTTATATATTATATAGTTTTAATTGGTTATTTGTTCGCCTTTGTGTGTTTATTGATATCTGTGTATATTAATGGCCACGACAGTAGGACATATTTTGATTAGAAAAAATATGTACATATATTGTACATATATTTTTTTATATGAACCTGAAGAAGGTAAACGTAGTTTTTTTTAAATCGATTACCTTCATTTTGTAAGTATAAATACAATGTGTTATGTGAAGTTGACTTGTTTTGTACTATAATTCCTACCCAATACGTAAATGCAGCGGAAGTAGCAAGTACTATGGCCACAACTTCAAAAGGTTGTTTACAAAATAAGTAGTCGGTCTGTTATACCCTTTTGTGGGTTAGTGGTCAAGGAGCAATGTTGTCGGACGGGGTGTCAGAATCTTAGAACTACTGTCGGATTCAAAAAGCAATGAACTCGAGCTTGAACTTCTGCTACAAAATAAATACTCATCCAATTTCGTTGTGTTGTACACAAAAATTTAGCTTATTTATTATATTAATTTAGCTTATTATATTAATAGTTTAAACATTTTTATAGCGGGTAAAAAAAAAAAAAAACACGAAATTTTAGGGCTTTTGGAGTTAAGCTCAACTTCAAAAATTTCTTGAACAAAAACCACTAAATATTGTCAAATTAAAATATAACTTATTTAAAATTATGTAAATTTCACATATGACAAGCTGTATGCAATGTGAAAATGAGAACCACTCATTATATTGGCGATTTGCAGAATGTATTAATCACCTTTCTAGTGACTATGAGGGATTCATCAGCCTTTAGCTGTAACATGTCTACCTGTTATTCATAGCTAATGAGTCCCCTAAAACGGGGTGGAAGTCCAGCTGCATGACGTGGCAAGACCGAGTCCGGTGGCCTGGCCGTTCGCGTGAGTTACCGCACATCAATGTCTGTTTAATTATCATGCGATATAAAATAGCAAGATTTTTTTATCGCACTTATCATTTTATAATCTTACTTTATTTTTCAGTCTGGTATTTTAAACCGTTTTGGAAGTTTATATGATGAACCATTTTAAAGATTGCAAAGGCTTACAAAAATTACAACAGAAAATCTTTTAAAAGAGTAAAAATTCTTGAATTCAGATTATTGTAATTTTCTTCACAAACAACAATACTCTTCACGTTTGGTTTAAGTTTAGCTCACTTATCTTTAGTAGTATTTCTTTTAGAAATTTTTGAAGTTGAGCTTTACTCCAAAATTGCTAAAATTTCGTGATTTTTGTATTCTACCCACTCTAAAAATTCTTAGTCTTAGAAAAACATGTAAGTTATGTGATATTACGCAAAATTAAATAAGCTAAATTTTGGTGTACAACACAATGAAATCGAATGAGTACTTATTTTGTAGCATAGGTTCAAACTCGAATACATTGCTTTTTGAATCCGACTGTATTCAGTTAATTGTGCAGCTAATGACTTTGAGTGTACGTTCGAAAATGATACGAGACTTACAACTTGTAAAACTTTTAATTTGGTGTCAAATTCTTTGGACTGCAATATTGTGTGTGTGAGCTTGTGCGTATGTGAAAGTGTGGACATATGTGCGTTTACGGATTCATGTTGTGTGAACGTGTTCATGCGTACTCGAGCCTTTATGGTGAGTCCTAATGAAATGTTCCATTCAATAAGCAATGTGTTATATAGATTATATTGATATTTCACTTATTTATAAATCCTAACCATGTATAATCCAAGTGTCACCCTATTCATAATTAACGTATTAAATTTGTTACTTATAAACTGAAATAAATTTACAAAACCATCTTTATTTACAGTCACATTCATAAAAACAAAATTTGTACCAGATTATTCAAACACATTCCTCTTGTGGTGAATCTGAAGTTTGAGGTGATAAAGCACTTAACTACTTGAATGGTACTTAGAATTTTTGTATACATCATCAGAGGCCATTCAGCTGCAAGATAAACACTAAAGGTAATGTGCTTTATACAAACTGACTCTCCCAGTGATGTTAGTAGGTACTGACATCTCCGAACCAGAAAAATCCATTAGATAATGTTCTGTTTCTAACAAGATGCTGCAATGAAATATTAATAAAATTAATTTGTAATGGTTACATCATTGGAAAACAGATAAAGCTTAAAATTAATTAATTTGACATTTCGTTAAATTAATGTCTAAACTTGTAGACGGTGGTGTGGTAAAGTGATCCACACTTCAGTTCAGTAATATATTTGAGGTAAAAAATATTTAAATATTTGTAATATTACAAAACAAACTTGTATGCCTAAATATAAGATAGGTACTATGAGAAATGTGTGAATGTCAGTTAACAGTTCGATTTATTTCTCGTGAAGCAAAATTACAACTTTTGAGTGCCAAAGTTGGCAAGTTACTGTAAAACAATTTTGCGTCAGTAAGATTCATTCCATGTAAATTTATATGACTGTATTACATATTTGTAAGTGATTAAAAGAAAAAAATACCCTAACATAATATAATATGTTAGTATAATAAAAATTAGTATAATAAAAACTTAATAATATTAAGTTAAAATACCTGTATATTAACTTAATATATTTATGGGTTTAACTAAAACAAGCTAAGAAATAAACCTACATACTCAAACTTGTGTTCTGGTATACATTATTGGGTTTTGTACAAGTCTTTGTTAAAAACAAATGGCATGGAAACTTCTAGATGAATTACTCCGTTCTGTTCTGTCCTTTATATCTCTTCAATCAAAAAAGCCAGTTCAATGGTGGGAAGTTTAAATTATAGTTAATTCTATTGGATTCATAACATACTAAGAATAAATAATTTAATAGTAATAATAAAACTAATTATAAGACATTTAATGTATTATACACCAAGAAAACAGTTTATTTTTTAGAAGAATGTCTATTATAAAAAAAGAAATCGTAAAAACCATTTAATTTACTTAAATAAATAAATTAGCTAATATTCTCCATATATAATGAAATATCATGTGAATTTATCATGTGAAATATCATTTGAATGTAACAATAATTCCTCTAATTGAGAGAAAAATAAAGAATTTATTATTATTATTATTATTATTATTATTATTATTTAAAACTTAAAATATTGTGGTTCTAGGACCAAGAAATATATTTGATCAATCCAATATAATTCTCCAATATGATGTAATAAAATTGTATTATGTAATTATGACTGTTGTTTGTATCTGATAGAAAATATAAAATAATGGTCATTATGTTATATCAATATGATTAGTCTATAAATGTGCACATTCATTCATTCGTTTCAGGTAGAATAAGATTCATCTTAAAAAGAATCAATGAAAATACAAGATCTATAATTTTTAATGATAAAAAGAAATAATATAAAAACACAAGATTATGTGATACAGCAAATTGTATGTAATTATCCTTTTTCCTTGCTATAGAAGTAATCGATTTGAATTAATTATTATTTTACAATAACTTGAATATTGTCATAAAACATAAAATGTTGTACAAATCAATGTAATATTGCAGGTTTTTAATTTTTTTCAGACAGAAATGAAGATGAAAAACGGATTTCAAGATTGTACTGAACGACAAGGAAATGAAATCAGAGTGAGAAACCAGCGCCGATGGTTGGTTAGCCCTACTTTCCTCATGGATTAACTGAGAAACCAGGACCGATTGTTGGTTAACCCTACTTCCCCTATGGATTAACTGAGAAACCAGAGCCGATGGTTGGTTAGCCCTACTTCCCTTATGGATTAACTGAGAAACCAGGGCCGATGGTTGGTTAGTCCTACTTCCCTAATGGATTAACTGAGAAACCAGGCCCGATGGTTGGTTAGCCCTACTTCCCTTATGGATTAACTGTGAAACCAGGGCCGATGGTTGGTTAGCCCAACTTCCTTTGTGGATTAACTGAGAAACCAGGGTCGATAGTTGGTTAGCCCTACTTCCCTTATGGATTAACTAAGAAACCAGAGCCGATGGTTAGTTAACCCTACTTCCCCTATGGATTAACTGAGAAACCAGAGCCGATGGTTGGTTAGCCCTACTTCCCCTATGGATTAACTGAGAAACCAGAGCCGATGGTTGGTTAGCCCTACTTCCTTTATGGATTAACTGAGAAACCAGGGCCGATTTTCGGATAGCCCTACTTTTCTTATGGATTAACTGAGAAACCAGGGCCGATAGTTGGTTATCCCAACTTCCCTTATGGATTAATTGAGAAACCAGGGCCGATGGTTGGTTAGTCCTACTTCCCTTATGGATTAATTGAGAAACCAGGGCCGATGGGTGGTTAGCCCTACTCCTCTATGGATTAACTGAGAAACCAGGGCTGATGGTTGGTTAGCCCTACTTCCCCTATGGATTAACTGAGAAACCAGGGCCGGTGGTTGGTTAGTCCTACTTCCCCTATGGATTAACTGAGAAACCAGGGCCGATGGTTTATTAACTCTACTTCCCTTGAAGCTTAATGGAGAAAGCAGGTTCGTTTGTTTTCTCTACTTTCCTTGAAGCTTAACAGAGAAAGCAGGTCGTTCGTTGATCTTCTCTACTTCCCTCGTGGCTTGATAGAAGACACAAGGGTTTATGGTTCATTAAATCTATTCTTCTTGTGCCTTATTGGTAAAACCATGGTCAATGGTTCATTAATTGAACTCTTCTTGTGACTTGATAAATAAACGAGGGTCGATGGTTTGTTGAATTGTAACTACTACAGATATTACTAAAATAGCTCCTAGACTAAGAAACACAAGGAGATCACGTATTCATCAAAACTTTGTTTCCATCAAAATGTAGTTTTTTAATTAGCATAATACATATTCGTACATATACAGAAACACAAATATATTTTATTATAAGTACTTAATGCACAACTATTTTAAAATACAAGCACAAAATGCACAAATATACTTCAGTACAAGTACAAAAGCACAAATATAGCACAATACAAGCAGTGCATTATGTATTTGTATTGTAGTATATTTGTGCATTTTGTGCTTGCATTTTTATATATTTGTACATTTTGTACTTGTATTGTAGCATATTTGTGATTTTGTGCTTATATTGTAATATATCTATGTGTTGTGTGACGTTAACTTGTCCGCTTATTCTCTAAAAAGCACTTATGACTAACTCAGTTTGTAGAGGACCTTAGTTTTATCGTTGTCATAAAAATTGTTGTAAAACTGGTTTGAAGCAGTCACAAAGGCAGAGCTGTGGAAGTCAAATGTGATTTTAGTATAACTATAAAAAAATCCAATCAATAAAACTCCATTCAATGCAAGTGATATACTTGAGTAATAAAATGATTATCAAAGTATTATTCGATCAAAGTATGTGATATTTAAATCTAATAAAATAAATACCTTTTACCAAATTAGTTACAATACTTAATTAGGATTTGTACGAAATCTTATTAATTACACGTCATCACAATTTAATATTTTACACATGCCTGTTCATCATAATATTAACACAAATATAGGCGCTTTTCATTGAAACGAAGAATATAACTGTATTTTATTTTTTGTGGGATAACTTAACAAAACCATAGCCATATTTAACTATAATCCAGACTGTCTGGTATCATCCGTGTCAAAGTGCTACTTACAGCGTTACCATATGAATGAAACTTCCTGCGATGCTCTAAATGTTGTAAATAGCACTTGATACGAATGACGATCTACATTCTAGATATAGCACTGATTTCTTACCTAAGAACCGTACTAACTAACCTATTTCACATAGTACTAACCGACTGAGGTAACACATCAAAACCCTTCTAAATGGACACCCCAGGAGAACATTATTGTCATAATCGTATATGTAAAACTTGACAGTTTAGCCATAACAAGTGTTTAGGTTCTTGGAGGCTCGGTTATTGTTGGGTAACAGTTTATAGGGGATCTTGTAGTCAAAGTTTAAAAACCATAATGATGTAAATTCAAATAACACCATGATAACTATCAATAATCCTGCCTCCTATAATGTCCAATGGAATATTTCTCCACAACTCCCTGATCTTGACCTCTTTCTTCATATCACAGTATCATTTTCCATTCTTGATATTATCCATCAGTTGATACTTTGTTCTTCCTGTATCCATATTCTCTCTGCCGTTACACAGTTAGTCTGTATCTCTATCTCTTGATGTCTCTTATCATTTCTCCCAACCCTCTCAGTAATGCCTTATTTGTCACCCTATCTTCTCAAATTACACCTTATATACTTCTCCACTGCATCTATGCTCCTGATGCCCTTCTTATCTTAGTGTATGTTTGGCTTCATTTAAAAACTCACGCTAGATGTAACATTTTAATAGTCTCTTTCGTAGTTATTTTTATAGTTATCTTTTCTTCTGATTGAATGTTTCCTTTTCCATAAATATTCTTTGTCTAATCACATACATTTTGTGAAGTGACGTCCGGACATTTGAATCGTTTGTAATTTATTTTCTTACTGTTATCTGATTCTCTCTCAATATTCTCTAAATTTATGCACTTTGTCCTTTTAATGGATAATCCTCATGCTGTATTTTTTACACGTTTTATTGAGATCTTCCTCAATTTGTCCCACATTTGTGTTCCTTTTGTACTTCCACATCACCTGTAAATCTTACACTCTACTCTTCTTCCACTTATGGACGTGGAATGACCTATTATGATGTTGCAGCAACCCTGTCTAACACCTCTCGCTTTACATTTTATACTGAAGATCGATTACAGTTCTTTATATCCTATAACTTCTATCAAATAAGATTACTTAAAAATAACATTTATACAATAATTGTGTTCATTATCAAACATTTGTTTACCTGTTCCTTTTATTGAAGTACTTTAAAACAGGAAAAAACAAATAACTCTCCCGATATTGGAACCAGTGTTCAGTGAGCTGCCAATGAAGATCTATTTCATGGTCAATTTGTTGGCTGTTAATTCGTTTAGTGGAGGATCTCTCTAAATCTATTCATAAAATAACAATATACCGGTGAAAATGTTTGATCAAAGATGCTATATAGATGTTGTGTAAGATATTTTCTTATGATTTCCTTTACATATTTCCTTTTTAGAAAGGTTACGTGAAGAATGTTATGTTATAACGTACATATTGCTGTACTCGATACGAGATTAGATCCTCTATGACACAATAATATCACAGTTCAATCGAGCTTGAGTTATGCAAGCTCCTTTGTAAAAATTGTGTACCTGCTTTGGGGAACAATGTAAAGTGTGTGATATGAAAAACAGCATTTTTTATATTATAAAAAAATTGTGAAAATGGAAACGTGTTATTTAAGTATTTTGGCTATCGATAAAATTGAAATTCTATCCATGTTTACAGAGTACATTTTAAATTTCTTTAAAACAATTTCAACTGAAATGAAAATCTGAATTATGTTATCAAAATTTCACTATCATATGATTAGAGAAATATTAAAATAAAATTGCAGCAACAAATAAAATAAAAAGTAGATATTTTCATTGAAGTTCTATAAATAAGATTTTCTCTAATTAGTAAAATTAGTATTATTTTAGGAATTAAAGTTCAAAGTTAGAAATAATTAACTAGATAGTAAGAATGTACACAACATGTTTTGTTTAACAATGAAAACATAATTTTTCAAATACATTTGCCCATGATTAAACATTTGTAATTCACGTCCAAGCAAGCAAACCATGTTATTTTATTAAACGTGACTAAGTACATGAAGTCACTTGTCATATGACTACATTGGTGTCACTCAAAATAATAAAATGTGAATTTTAAAATATCACTTTAAACGTTACAAATAAAAAAAAAAAAAAAAAAAAAAAAAAAACTACTCGTATAAACTATATTTGGTGTGATACTAAAATAATAAAAATAAAAATATAGTTCTGAAACTCTTGTTCATCGTAAGGCTTCATGTAAAAGTCAACCTTTACGCTCTTACCTGGTACCCATTAAAATAAAAAATAATGTTAGTTTGAGGACATCCAATTACATAATACGTAGGAATCAAACGAATGAAAAAAAATCTTTATTCAGCTTATTTATGACTCAATTTATTAAGTACTTATTATAAATATGTCCACCTATCATGACATATAATCCGTAATGATGCTTCTCTATAACAACGTTGTCATCTCTCAGCTGATACCATTGTGTGTGAGACGTTTGGTGTAAAAAACTTTTTTATGTTTTGGAATTGGAAGAATATTTCTGTTACGAATATTTATAATGTTGTATTTGAGATGTTAAACAGAGAACGTGCCAAATAAAACTACAGTGGTTTGGATTCCACGTAAAGCTGTAGGTCCCTTAGTTACCCTGGCTATTGGGATATTAATAAATAGCTCTTTTTGAGGAACAGTCGACCTTAGTTAGTAACAATGACAACACTCTTTCACCTACACTCATCTCACTCATTCGCCCCCTCATATTCGCCCATATATTGACGATCGGCGTCTTAATAATTTATAATACACTGGCAATTGACTATAACAATTCACATGCACTTTTGCAGATAAATCAAAACTTTTACTCATGGTTACTGAGACAATTTAAGGAATCTCCACTTAAAAAATTAATTTGCTAATTTACTTCAAAATATTGTATTATATTCCACATTAATCATAAACAACTAGACTTTTTATATTCAATATAGTTTTTACTATTCAATAATTGAAATAGTACCTCTGCACGTGTAGGAGTGGAAGAGTGGGTCAGTATCTCTGCACGTATAGTAAAAATACTTTGATAGGTGAAAATTCCCTCACTACTTCTAATTACACTGGTCAAATTCGGTTGGTGAAAATACTCAACATATTTTTGTAGCGGGGAAGGGTCAAGGGTACGTGTATGCACTCTGTATATATTATATGCATAGTACAGACGAAATTTTAATCAATGATGCAGTCAGTCATACAACGAACGCCGTGCTTGTTTCCCGATGCAACTTGAGAGCTGTACCCAGATTGCGTTTACGGTTAATTTGCAGGCGTTCTCCGTCAAATTTCCTTACAGCAGACTGAGTCACCAAGACAGTAATATTTTATTTCATAGCCACATCGGAAGTAATATTTTAACCTGATATTAAATTATGTAATACTATTTTGATATAAGATATTTTGTCGCCTGGTAAAATAAAATGGCTTCGCAACCACTACCTTGGTATTGTATGATTTCAACTAGAGTTTACTTTCCTTTATTGTACTCTTAAAACCCATACAGTACCACCGTACGTGTATGGGTGGACTGATGGGTTAGTACCACCGTAGTGTATGTGTGGACTGATGGGTTAGTACTACCGTACGTGTATGGGTGGTCGGGTGGGTTAGTACTACCGTACGTGTATGAGTGGGTGGGTGGGTTAGTACTACCGTACGTGTATGGGTGGGCGGGTGAGTTAGTTAACCCTATGTGTATGGGTGGGCGGGTGGGTTAGTTCACCGTACGTGTATGGGTGGGCGGGTGGGTTAGTTCACCATACTTGTATGGGTAGGTCAATACCACCGTAGGTGTATGGGTGGGTCAATACCACCATAGGTGTATGGGTGAGTCAATACTACCGTACGTGTATGGGTGGGTGGGTGGGTCAATAACTCCGTACGTGTTTGGGTGGGCGGGTGGATCAATTTTTCCGTACGTGTATAGGTATCTACACTTACGGATATATTGACGTACAGTAGCATTGACCCACCCGCCCGCCCATACACGTTCAGTGACATTACCCACCCACCCGCCCATTCACGTACAGTGGCATTGACCCACCCGCCCACCCATACATGTACAGTGACATTACCCACCCGCACGCCCATACACGTACAGTGACATTAGTATTGACCCACCCGCCCGCTCACACACAAACATTGGTATTGACCCACCCGCCCGCCAACACACAAACATTGGTATTGATCCACCCGCCCACCCACACACAAACATTGGTATTGACCCATCCGCCCGCCCATACACGTACAGTGGCATTGACCCACCCACCCGCCCATACACCTAGAGGGAATGATTATGCGGGCGGGTGACACTGTTCAATCGCGGGGCAGGTTTTCATGGCGATGACTGTAAGAAGAGCTGTGAATAGAGGAGACATGTTTTTTTTAAAAGTACCCACCCACCCTCCCATACACTTACAGTGGTACTGGCCCACCCGCCCTTCAATACACCTACAGTGGTATTGACCCGCCCGCCCACCCATACACGCACTGTGGTATTGCTATTGAAAAAAAGTGTGTAGGTTTTATTATTACAATTAGCATTATTTCTGACGAAACTTCGATTTTTCAATAAATAGACGTACAGAGGTATTGACCCACCCGCCCACCCATAGACGTACATAGGTATTGACCCACCCGCCCACCCATACACGTACAGAGGTATTGCCCCACCCGCCCACCCATAGACGTACAAAGGTATTGACCCACCCGCCCACCCATACACGTACAGAGGTATTGACCCACCCGCCCACCCATACACGTACAGTGGTATAGACCCACCCGCCCACCCATAGACGTACAAAGGTATTGACCCACCCGCCCGCCCATACCCGTACAGTGGTATTGACCCACCCGCCCGCCCATACACGTACAGAGGTATTGACCCACCCACCTGCCCATACACGTACAGAGGTATTGACCCACCCGCCTGCCCATACACGTACAGAGGTATTGACACACCCGCCCGCCCATACACGTACAGTGGTATCGACCCACCCGCCCATACACGTACAGTGGGTCAGTATCACTGTACGTGTATGGGCGGGTGGTGTTGGTTATACCGTTATAAAGTAGAGGTCGTATCCATTAGTGCACTGAATAGGTATTGAGTTGGAAATCTGCAGTGTCGAGTAGTTAGTGCTCCGTTTCGCCGGAGGAGAGCAGGGCTGCACTGTAGTCAGTCATTCTCCTATTCCTCTCAAAATTCTCTAGGATAAAAGAGTGCCTCATCAGACCAGGTCACTTCACACTTTCTGTCGTCGTGTTAATACGTACAGTCAATACCACTGTACGTGTATGGGTGGGTGGGTGGGTCAATACCAGTGTACTTGTATGGGTGGGCAGGTAGGTCAATAACACTGTACGTGTATGGGTGGGCGCGTGGTTTAATACCAGTGTACTTGTATGGGTGGGCGGGTGGGTCAATACCACTGTACGTGTATGTGTGGACAGGTAGGTCAATAACACTGTACGTGTATGGGTGGGCGGGTGGTTCAATACCACTGTACGTCCATGTACCACTGTAATATTCCTTCGAGAATGATTGATCTGTGGGTAACTTATCAGGCAGAGTAAGGGGAAGAACCCGTACAGTGCAATATCAATTTTGAATACCTATACACGTACGGAAAAATTGACCCACCCGCCCACCCAAACACGTACGGAGTTATTGACCCACCCACCCACCCATACACCTACGGTGGTATTGACCCACCCATACACCTTCGGTGGTCTTGACCCACCCATACACGTATGGTGAACTAACCCACCCGCCCACCCATACACGTACGGTGAACTAACCCACCCGCCCACCCATACACATAGGGTGAACTAACCCACCCGCCCACCCATACACGTACGGTACTACTAACCCACCTGCCCACTCATACACGTACGGTAATACTAACCCACCCGACCACCCATACACGTATGGTGTACTAAACTAACCCACCCGACCACCCATACACGTACGGTAGTACTAACCCACCCGCCCACCCATACACGTACGGTGGTACTAACCCATCCGCCCACCCATACACGTACGGGATTTACCATCTGGGCGGGTGGGTAAATACCTCCATACCTGTATGGGTAGGTGGGTGGGTTAATTCCACTGTACGTGTATGAGTGGGTGGGTGGATCAAGAAACTGGTGTCACTTGACTCTTTTACGGGTAGTAAATCAATTGGATAAAGGTGCTTATGCAGCCGCTCAATCCAATTTATGAACGTTTGTATGGTTGGACGGTATAGACGATAATATTTTATTATTATTTATTGAAATTCCGAAAATAATATCAATAATGTTAAGTTATCTTTTATAAATAAGAAAAAGAATTGTTTTTAAATGCAGAATATCATTGACACTGAAACTCTGTGTTAGGCTTAATAGTTGTAGTTAACTTAATAAACAGTTGTAACAACATGACTCATTCATCAAATGTTAGGGTGGTAGAGTTACATAGCCTCAAACATGACCGACATTCTTAACTTTCCAGACCTAAACAGGAAGCAGGTTCCAACACTGCTTCATCTTCAACCCACAAAACAATTAGGAAACTGAGGTAGTAGAAAAAACAATGTTTGACATTTAAAATATTCTGTACTAAAAGAACAGTCATTCCGGAACTACGATGAATGTTTCAAAATCTATCCTTATTGCACTCCTACAACATAAGATAAATCCTCATACAACATTTCTGCCTCGGAGGTTTAATAGCTATTAAGATACAGTGATGATCGAGCCAGTAAGTGCGTTAGAGGCATTTGGGTTTTATATATTTAGATAATGCACATAGCTTAATGTCTTCCCATAATATATGGGTTAGTTTTTAATTTGGTAGAAAAGGTCTTTTTATATTCAACTAAAATAATAAATGGAGGTAAAATAATTTAATTTTGGAGCCCATAGTAAAATATCTTTTATAAAAATTTATTTGTACTTAGGTTTATTTATTTCATATTTATTTTATTCGTTGTTGGTTCTTTTTTATTTGATTATTCCATAGGTCAGTCAAGCTAACTATTACTGTGACACTTCTCCAAAAAAGGCCATTTTCAAATGGCTACTTAAGACTAATGAAACAATTTACTCAAACTTCTCTCCTTTACAATTAAATACACATAAATTAAAATACAACAATCATAAACCAATAGAAGAACACAGAAATACAGTATGTTTAGTTAATGTAATACTAGTATTTGTAAACAGTTTTATGTCATTAAGGCATTTTTTTGTAACAATATTTCCTTATTTTATCTTTGATGCAAATTATTCAATCATTTTGGTTTTCAGACCCATACTTTTCATAAATCCATTATTATAAACAACACTATGATTACAATCTCAGTACCTATATATGATTGGTTATGTTAACGCATGAGTCATAACTATAGTTGAATTTATATTAGTTATACTTAATGTTGTATTTAAAATCTAAAAAAAGATTGTTTCATTTCTAAAATTAACTTCATAAGTAATAAAGTTGGAAAGGAAACTCCTCTGCGTAAGATGTTCTATCTTATTGTAGCTCTGTTTAAATACATATTATTATTATTTGTCATAACCATTTTATAAAAGAAGACCTATACTTGTTACCTGCTGAACCCCATAATGTAATGCACTAGTGATGGTAGTCTCTCGCTGAAGTAGAAAGCACACAATACGACAGGTCCTGGAGAGGAACTCTCCCCACACAAACGATAAAATGTATTTCCAACAGTTAAAGTGTGTGCTCATAAAGCCATTTAATTAATGACTAATATATTTGAGGGTTTCTCCTCAAATTATTAGAATAATTTGATAAAATTGCTAGATTTAATTTACCAATTTATAGATGCCTTAAATATAACAATGGTAATAACAACATAGTATATGATACAATATTAGTTGTAAAGGTAGTCAGAGAGTGAATGGAAGATATGTGTAATTTGTCTAAGAACATTGTATTGTTGGTGGCAATGAAAATTGTCCTACATTCTTATGTTATAAAAATTACCTGTTATCATTGAGCCCTGCTAGCTCTCAGGCATTGTGTCGCTTACTATTCCTTATGTTATTTACCTGAAATATTTAAATAATATTTTGAAATAAATCAGGAAAATCGCATTTGAGTTGTGATATAAGTTTTCTCAAGGAATATGTACTGCAATAATGTGACATTTAGTTATTTACCTTACTTACGGATCATTCATTCACTCATTGATAAAATATAAAATTTCCTCTTTTGGCGCCTAGAAATTTTTTAAGTTACGGCTTTAAAGTAAATTGTCTCTGAATTCAAAACCACTTTAAACATTGCATACATTGCTTACTACTAAAGCTTCAAGTAACGACCGCCTCAAGATGTTATTTACAATATTTACACCACCAACCGTTTCGCCCTTGCTGTGATGAGGCATCCTCAGTGGTATCTCTGAGGCTGAAGATGCCACATCACAGCATGTGCGAAACGTTTGGTGTTGTAAATATTGTAGACAAAACCTTGACGCGGTCGTTATCGGTAGTTTTAGATATTAGTAATGAAACTGGCCGCGTAAGCCTACGAAATAAAATTACATACATTTTGGTTTTAGGAGCAAGATTTGAGGACAACCAATCTAAGGTACTTTAGTGAATTTTGCTCCTAGAGGCAACTTATTCATCTACAACTGAAGATGAAGGCCACAAGAATAAATTTTTATCTTGCTGGGCACGTTTTTAAAATTAAACAACTATCCAAATAAAGTAATTCAAAAAGCAAACAGAGGAAATAAACCTAGGAAAGCATATTAACAGACTAACAGATTATATTGTAGACGATAGGAGCAAATCAGTTTTAAAAAGATAAATGTTTATAAATAAGTAAGTAATTTTGAATGTATTTTTAAAGTTTCTTCGTCATGCTCACATTTATTGTGGTAAGCAGGTGATTCCTAAAAATGTTTCGAAGTTAATTTTAATATTAATTGTGGGAATAAAATTATTATTATGTAATAGTGAAAACAATGAAATAAACTCTAGGTTTAACAACTGTAGCTATACTTTAAGTAAATTTAACTTTCAGAAAAAAATTAATAATGAAAACTTACATTTATAACTCACAAATACCAGGTGAAATTTACATTTTTGACAAGTGATACGATATTTAAATTAAAAATTACTTTGATCTTTCTTCGGAACACAATAAAATCAACAATAAGAGTTTAGGGTTCTCTACGAAAGAGTAAGAGGGTTTATAACAGAAAGTTGTGCTGGCGAACCTGGTCCTAATCTCTGAAATTCGATTCGGTTAGAATAGAAAGTTTTATATGAACCAAACTCCACGACTTTTATTTTGATAACTGTTAACATTTGATATCAGGATAATACAAAAATAGTACTTTGTTGGGTTGTACTTATTTAACGTTTAAAATATTTATTTGTTTGCTACGTACTTATTTTGACGCCACGTATTTAAAATTATATTTTTATAAACTATAAATGTATTGTAACCATTTTCAAAAATAAATATTTTTTTTCTGACTTGAGGACTATAACATGTGAATAGAGGGAGTAGAGTAAACTTTTATTTTAATTTACTGCAAGTAATTTTGTCTTTTTACTATGCCACAAGGCATCCTAATTGGCAAATTCCTGTTATGAAATTTATTACATCTATAATTATGCACTTAAAATTAATATAGTAGCAATAACATTATTTCAAACCCAATTTGATAAATTTGCCTCATAAAATGGCGACTGTCTTTCAATAATGATCCCTGAAAACTCTTTTAACAGTTCAAGAAATATACAATTCTTTATTTACAAAATAGATTGATAAATTATACGAAGAAATCCCCACAGAGCATTAAATTAATAAAAAGATCGTAGTGAACCCTGGCGAGCTGTTTCCATTATTCTTCATCTGAGTTATCCCCGGGCTCAAACAGTTGTTGATTATACCGTACAGTACTTAGAGCAGCGGGGGAAATTACCCTCCCCAGTCGATTTAATAATATATTTGTATATATGATATACCTATTAAACGATTAATCTATATTTACTTCAGCAGTTTAACTTTTCTATTTATCAGTGAAATAACGATGTTTAGGTACTTGGAGACATTTGGATTATTTATTATGAATTATAAAAGGATTCTGCTATTGATGATATGACTCCTCTTTAATAACATTTGTATCCAATAATATTGACTGATAACAGTAATTTAAACAATGCTTAAATAAAATAAAAATATAGTGAACTTGTTACAGCAACTACAGAAAAAAATTAAGCACAATTACTTAGTTTATTCAAATGTTATTAACCACTAAACTTTAACGAGTTCACAAGCAGTTAGTTCAAAATCAAATATTTAGTTTGGAATCGCTGTTATAATGTATGTGATAATACCGTTGTTTGGTGAGACATGATATTTAAAATTGAGGTTTTCAGCAGTCGAAACAATATAAATTGCAATGTAAACAAACAATGGGGTTACCTAATAATAATGAAATATTGCATCACCGCCAATGGCAATAACTTGAATTATTGGGAAACCTCACAACCATGGAGCCTCACAGCTGAGCGTGTGTCCACAACTCTTGTAACACGAACCTGTATGCTTTTTGTATTGGAACATGTTTTCAGATTAATAAAAATATTCCCATTACAATTCTAACAAAATAAATGTATTTAATGAAAGTTTTGTTTTAGGGTGATAGAATTTTTCGTTTTGTTTTTAATTTTGCAAGCAATTGTCTTTTTTTAAGGCGAGTATGATCTCCTTTTCAACCTTACTCTGTTCATTTACCATGTATTGCGACAGAGTTAGGTAGAAGGAGAATATTATCGATACAAACCTCCAGTTACTGCCAGGATCAAACTTGTTAAATTCTGTGAAATGCAAAAAAAGTCCACAATGTTTGGCAATAAGTATTATAAATACGTTAGTTACCTAGCGTATTTATAGTGTAAAGTTTGATACATTTTTCAAAACTTCTATCTGATTTATAAGTTGAAATATTAATGTAGTTAGATATTTACTTTAAAAATAATTACTCATATATTTATTTAAAATAGACAAACCAATCAGTACTTGAATAATGGATATGTGAATAAGGGATATAAATACATTTGATACATGCTATACACAAATGATAATAATAATAACAAAAATTAATTCTTACAAAATACTTATTACAAAAGTAATAATACAGATGAGAAACAAGTGCACGACATACAAGTCCGAAGATGGGCCAACACAGACTCAGACCATAACCTCAAAAGAATAAAATTAAACTCACACTCAAGAAAATACACTAGAAGAATACATACATACAGACATTATAAAAAAAGATGGATGAAAACGTTTTCAAACCATATTCCTCACAAGAACTGAAGATTATTTTTCAACTAGATATTGTGTTTGGTAGATATACTAGTAATATTTTGAAGGCTAGTATATCTACCATACTAACACTCGTGAAACACGAGGTACTGGCAAACTATTAAAGTCTTGGATTCGACTGCAACTCCAATAAAGTTTAAGCAATTCCTGCAACGAAAACAAGATACAGGAAAACAAGTTCCAGTTGCTTGCTAAGAAAATGGTAGGAGATGAGTTTCCAGGAAAAAATATTATCTGTACTTAGGATGAACGAGTTTTCACAACAACAACTATGGATGTATCAAGCATTTCTCCTGCCTCGCACGAAGAAGCAGATGGACGCCTACTTCTGCATGTTAACTTAAAGCAGAATGCAGACATAGTTGTACATTAATACGCACTGTAGATTCAGATATAGTGGCATTATTTCTTTCGCTTTCTCAGTGATTTTCTTTTTTATCATTCCCCAGTTGTTTGCTTGTTCTTTCTACCATTCTAATTTAATGTCTAATTGTTTATTTTGTTGTTGTGTAAATTGTCTGTATGTGTGTTTTCTTCTGGTGTATTTTCTTGGTTGTGAGTTTGATTTACACGTAATCGATCACCATAATATTTGTCCATTTTGTACTTGTATTGTAATATATTTGTGCATTTTGTGCTTATATTGTAATATTTTTGTGTTGTGTAACGTTTACTTGTACTGTATACTTAGAAAAACAGGGGAAACAATTATTTGTGATTATTAAGTCGATTACTATTGAAATTTTTTCCTAATCCAAACAAATGGTAAAATCCTGTTTATTTCTTATTATATAAAGTTAGAAATTGTTAGTAAAATATAATCAGTAACTCGTAATAAAATAATTTTACATTGCATTTTATAATTTAGTAAGTACTCTTAAATTTTTAAACTAAGCCTTAATTAAAACATTATTGATAAAGTGAGCATTAAAAGATTAAATTAACTTTTAGATGTTAACTTATTAGGATAGCTATAATAATTTAGAGAAAATTAATTTTAGTTGTGAATTTAATCGAACATTTGAGGTTTTATTTTCTCTTAGTGTTTTGAATTGTGTTGTCCACAAGAACATTTCTTTATTTTAATAATGTGTATTATTGTTGTTCTATTATATATCCATTACTTGTTTCACAAATTATTATTATTAATATAGTTAATATTCGTAGTGCTGCAGAGAACCGCTACTTTATATTGTATATATTATAATGACTACATCAAATGATTTTCATGTTTGTAAAGTTGAGCTGGCCATCGTAACTTGTAAGATAACTAGTAATTCCAAGTTAATTTTGTATTGATGTTGTATCGTTCAAGTTGGAATAAAAATACATTCTATTCTACCTTACTCACTAATATTTTTACAAAATAACGTCCTGCTTCATTGTATTATTATTTTTACAGAAATTCCTTGAAGAAAAATAAATATATATATATATATATATATATATATATATATATATATATATATATATATATATATATATATATATATATATATATATATATATATATCGTATGGTTTGTTGTAAGCTACCATTTGTTAATTTTAAAACACTGAGAAGTACAATCTGGATTAAGATCGAAAAGTCATGATATTATTAATTAAGTAAAAATGTAAAGTGATCTCTTGTCACAAAGCTAAGTCCAATCCATTAGCCACTTAAGACCTGCCTCACGGACCCTGATTTATGCTCGCTGATCCCTCCGTAATAGAACGTAGGAGGCACTCTGTAACTATGTGATCCATTGTTTGAATTTACTCCTTCCAATAACATGGCTAACCTAGTGTCAATCCCTAATTTTACTTCCAGTAATTGCATCTGCCAACGACCAACAGTGTCCACTCCCTACGAGGGAGGCTTATCCCACCAACAGATATTGACGGATCGTTAATAAGGAACTTATTTCGCCCATGAAAACTGTCCCACGCTACGGCCTAGCTAGTATTGGGCAGGAAATTTTATATGCTCAACTGGAAAACAGTTTTTCGTCTGGAAACATAGAGGTAGGTTTCGAGATTTTAAGCGACCGTTCTGACGTGAAGATCCTGTGTATGGGGAGGTGCGGGGGCATTAAATATCTTATTGCATTCTTTAAGTAGTGACTCCTGACGTCTTATTTCTAGGGGAGCTATATTGCATTCTACCGGGAGCCAAGGAAGTGGAGTTGACATGAGAGTACCACTAATAGCTCTCATGACCCTATTAAGTTGGACTTCAATCGTTTTAGTGTGAACACTATTTAGCCATACGGGAAGCACTGTATTCAGCAGCTTAATAGACCAGTGACAAAGTAGTTGTATGCGTTGGCTCCCCTAGTTGTTCCGGAAATATGATGTAATACATTTCACCTTGTATTAATTTTAGCTACTGTTTTTTTGAGTATGGCTTTTAAACGTCAGCGATCGATATAGGGTTACTCCCATGTACTGTGAGGAATTATTATGATATTTTACATCTTTTAGAAAGATTTTAAGTTTTCGATTAGCCAGTCTGTTACTTCGGGTGTTACTCAGCAGGCTACTTCACTTTTTTATGGGTTAGGATTTAATTTAGAAGTTCTAAAATATTCTTCGAGGACTGCAAGGTCACTTGTGAGTGTTTCTTCAGTACGTGTGAAGTCCTTTTGTTGGTAATACCATCTGTGAAGCTAAATTAATACCATATGCATGTATAAATTTTCTTTGCGATTGGGATGTCAGCGTAATATGAGTTGAATAAAATTGGTGCAAGTACAGACCCAAGTTGCAGACAATTATTCAGCTGTCTATCAAAGCTTTCTTCACGATCGAGATAAACTTTTATTAGCCTGGCTCTTATACAAATTTATAAGCCATATATTTTATTATTATTTATGGATTAGGCATTGACTCCAAAAGTCACAATAGAAAGTGACAGGGAGGTTGTAGAGCATTAACAACAAACCTTTTCTCCATAAAAGCTGCTGTAAGATCAATAAAAGCTGCAGACGTTTTTAACCTCTTTTCAGACCCATTCTTGATAAATGATGCCAGAGCTAGGATCTGATCGCTACAAGTTCGGCCGAGGCGAAAAACAGCCTGCACAACTGCAACACTAGAACCAAGCATGGGTGATATTCTATTATATAACAGCCTGTCTAGCAAATTATAACAAACACTAAGAAGAGATATTGGGCGATAAATTTCCACTCGTTCAGGATATTTTCCAGGCTTCAGAGTAGCTATTGATCGCTTGAATGCTTTTGACAAATTGCCTGTAGCTTAATAAGATAATCTATTGTAGACTTTTTGAAGCCATTGTTTCACTTTGCTACTAGCATGAAACAGAAATTCCGGAAAGATACCGTTAGGACTGGCTGCTTTCCCTGCTGGTATAGTGAATATCGCCTTATATATATCTTCCTCTTTGAAATTTCTGGAGACTTCTAGGGCTGCCATTTGACTCATTTTTATTTCATTTAACTTATAAAAAACATGTTTGTCAGAAGGATGGCGGGTTGACTTTGATAAGCTGACTATCCTTTCAGCTATAGTAGAGGCCTTCGGGTTTCTCTTTGATTTGGAGATTTATAAAATAGATTTTCCTTAAAAGTGACCACGCTTTTCTACTGCTGTGTGTAAAGTTTATATCTAAACAGTTTTAACACATTTTTCTCTTCTGTTACTGTCAAGAGAGTACAGCAACAGATTAGCTGTGTTGGAGTTTTCGGTAGTATTAAACTCTTTGTAAAAGTCATCTGATTCCTTACTCCATTATGTTATATACTCCTTCCTACATCCTCTTGTTATGCAAGCTTTAGCAATGAACGACACGAGATTTGTAAAACGATTGTAATTTCTTACTGTAGGAGGAATGAATCCGATGCTATCATAAAGCCTACTGGTAAAGGCCTTCCAGTGTGTTTTATTAAAATTCCATTTAAGCCTTGAACAATAAATATCAAATTATGGAATTTTAGATCCCCAGTGAAAACAGTACTGGTCTATGTTGAGAGTGGGGAAAAGCATCACACTTTCCCACCTAATTTGCTTTGGTCTTAATGATCGTTCATATGAGCAGAAGCTTAAGTCAGGGGAGTGGTCTCGACGCCTATGAGCTCAATAAAAAGTGGCTGAATCTTTAGCATCAAAGATCATTTCAGCCCAGTCAGTAAGCTTTCTGCCATTCTCATCGTTGGTGTTGTTAAGAATAATAAAAAATACATTTGGGGTTTTCAGACTTAAAAGACACCCTGTAGTACGAAAATGTATTAAAGGGATTCAAATAAAGGTAGAACAATTTAAACGCGTGTTTAATCAAATCTGTCACTATGGGGTAGGCATTCTCATGAAGCGTATATTTAACCACTTAAGCATCTGTCTTATTATTAATTTCGTTTTGGAACTTTTGAATAAATTAGAAATATACCAAGACAAATATATCAATGAACTTCAAAATACTTGATTTGTGGTAAAATATTATGAAATATCAAGAATATTGCAGTAAATCATATACTGCATTTGACAATAATTGGATACTCTTGTATGGTTTTATAGAGAAGTCATATATGAAGAAGCGTGACACTCCTTGGGGTATTTATCAAGTAAACCCAGACACATCATCTGTCAAGGAGTCAGAGCCATTTATATCTCTGCACCTACACTCTTGACATTCTCAACGAATCAGGTATAGCTGAATATCCATATCTTAACTTCTTAACCTCCCACCTACCCGGGCACGTATGTTTGTGTTGAAACTCCCATATACCCAGACACATCATCTGTCAGGGAGTCAGAGCCATTTATCTCATCACCTACACTCTTGACATTCTCAACGAATCAGGTATAGCTGAATATCCATATCTTAACTTCTTAACCTCCCACCTACCCGGGCACGTATGTTTGTGTTCAAACTCCCATATACCCAGACACATCATCTGTCAAGGAGTGAGAGCCATTTATATCTCTGCACCTACACTCTTGACATTCTCAACGAATCAGGTATAGCTGAATATCCATATCTTAACTTCTTAACCTCCCACCTACCCGGGCACGTACGTTTGTGTTGAAACTCCCATATACCCAGACACATCATCTGTCAAGGAGTCAGAGCCATTTATATCTCTGCACCTACACTCTTGACATTCTCAACGAATCAGGTATAGCTGAATGTCCATATCTTAACTTCTTAACCTCCCACCTACCCGGGCACGTACGTTTGTGTTCAAACTCCCATATACCCAGACACATCATCTGTCAAGGAGTCAGAGCCATTTGTCTCTGCACCTACATTCTTGACATTCTCAACGAATCAGGTATAGCTGAATATCCATATCTTAACTTCTTAACTTCCCACCTACCCGGGCACGTACGTTTGTGTTGAAACTCCCATATACCCAGACACATCATCTGTCAAGGAGTCAGAGCCATTTATATCTCTGCACCTACACTCTTGACATTCTCAACGAATCAGGTATAGCTGAATATCCATATCTTAACTCCTTAACCTCCCACCTACCCGGGCACGTACGTTTGTGTTGAAACTCCCATATACCAAGACACATTATCTGTCAAGGAGTCAGAGCCATTTATATCTCTGCACCTACACTCTTGACATTCTCAACGAATCAGGTATAGCTGAATATCCATATCTTAACTCCTTAACCTCCCACCTACCCGGGCACGTAAGTTTGTGTTGAAACTCCCATATACCCAGACACATCATCTGTCAAGGAGTGAGAGCCATTTATATCTCTGCACCTACACTCTTGACATTCTCAACGAATCAGGTATAGCTGAATATCCATATCTTAACTTCTTAACCTCCCACCTACCCGGGCACGTACGTTTGTGTTGAAACTCCCATATACCCAGACACATTATCTGTCAAGGAGTGAGAGCCATTTATATCTCTGCACCTACACTCTTGACATTCTCAACGAATCAGGTATAGCTGAATATCCATATCCTTACTTCTTAACCTCCCACCTACCCGGGCACGTACGTTTGTGTTGAAACTCCCATATACCCAGACACATCATCTGTCAAGGAGTGAGAGCCATTTATATCTCTGCACCTACACTCTTGACATTCTCAACGAATCAGGTATAGCTGAATATCCATATCTTAACTTCTTAACCTCCCACCTACCCGGGCACGTACGTTTGTGTTGAAACTCCCATATACCCAGACACATTATCTGTCAAGGAGTGAGAGCCATTTATATCTCTGCACCTACACTCTTGACATTCTCAACGAATCAGGTATAGCTGAATGTCCATATCTTAACTTCTTAACCTCCCACCTACCCGGGCACGTACGTTTGTGTTCAAACTCCCATATACCCAGACACATCATCTGTCAAGGAGTGAGAGCCATTTATATCTCTGCACCTACACTTTTGACATTCTCAACGAATCAGGTATAGCTGAATATCCATATCTTAACTCCTTAACCTCCCACCTACCCGGGCACGTACGTTTGTGTTGAAACTCCCATATACCCAGACACATCATCTGTCAAGGAGTGAGAGCCATTTATATCTCTGCACCTACACTCTTGACATTCTCAACGAATCAGGTATAGCTGAATATCCATATCTTAACTCCTTAACCTCCCACCTACCCGGGCACGTACGTTTGTGTTGAAACTCCCATATACCCAGACACATCATCTGTCAAGGAGTGAGAGCCATTTATATCTCTGCACCTACACTCTTGACATTCTCAACGAATCAGGTATAGCTGAATATCCATATCTTAACTCCTTAACCTCCCACCTACCCGGGCACGTACGTTTGTGTTGAAACTCCTATATACCCAGACACATCATCTGTCAAGGAGTCAGAGCCATTTGTCTCTGCACCTACATTCTTGACATTCTCAACGAATCAGGTATAGCTGAATATCCATATCTTAACTTCTTAACCTCCCACCTACCCGGGCACGTACGTTTGTGTTGAAACTCCCATATACCCAGACACATCATCTGTCAAGGAGTGAGAGCCATTTATATCTCTGCACCTACACTCTTGACATTCTCAACGAATCAGGTATAGCTGAATATCCATATCTTAACTTCTTAACCTCCCACCTACCCGGGCACGTACGTTTGTGTTGAAACTCCCATATACCCAGACACATCATCTGTCAAGGAGTGAGAGCCATTTATATCTCTGCACCTACACTCTTGACATTCTCAACGAATCAGGTATAGCTGAATATCCATATCTTAACTTCTTAACCTCCCGGTAATTCCTTAACCCGGGCACGTACGTTTGTGTTGAAACTCCCATATACTCAGACACATCATCTGTCAAGGAGTGAGAGCCATTTATATCTCTGAACCTACACTCTTGACATTCTCAACGAATCAGGTATAGCTGAATATCCATATCTTAACTCCTTAACCTCCCACCTACCCGGGCACGTACGTTTGTGTTCAAACTCCCATATACCCAGACACATCATCTGTCAGGGAGTCAGAGCCATTTATCTCATCACCTACATTCTTGACATTCTCAACGAATCAGGTATAGCTGAATGTCCATATCTTAACTTCTTAACCTCCCACCTACCCGGGCACGTACGTTTGTGTTGAAACTCCCATATACCCAGACACATCATCTGTCAAGGAGTGAGAGCCATTTATACCTCTGCACCTACACTCTTGACATTCTCAACGAATCAGGTATAGCTGAATATCCATATCTTAACTCCTTAACCTCCCACCTACCCGGGCACGTACGTTTGTGTTGAAACTCCCATATACCCAGACACATCAATTGTCAAGGAGTCAGAGCCATTTATATCTCTGCACCTACACTCTTGACATTCTCAACGAATCAGGTATAGCTGAATATCCTATATCAACTCCTTATCCCCCCACCTACCCAGACACGTACGTTTGTGGTGAACTTCCCATCTAACCAGACACATCATCTGTCAGGGAGTTATATCCCTTTATCTCAGAACCTTTGTGAATAAACTTGATATGATTTCCCTGGCATTTACCTTCTCGAAGCCACAGTGATCTCTTTCTAAGCAGCCAGGTGTGTGGTCGCTAGAAGACCTGCCTCTCACCAACATACAGCCAGAGCATGACTGTAGACTGACTTAAAACTGTTAGTCGACTTGTCTCCATTATTTATATACTTATTTGTATAAACAAGGCCTATATGTTGTATAAAAGAGTAACATGTGTTGCTAAATTTTATTACTTTGTTTGTAAATATTCGCAATTTGTTTGTACATATGTAGCTTTTTGTTAATACAGTTAACATGTAAAGGACTGCCGTTTGACAATTGATTCATATTTTAAGCATATTTTAGTTTAATATAACAGAAACTACTAAAAAGTTTTAAAATAGCCTGTAAACTGAATTTGATTTTTGTTATGTCGGTGATTTTCATTTAAAATCTTTGTCAAAAAATACGAACAAACGGATGGAAAACGAAGCACTGGAGAAGCTATGTTTAAAGGGAAGTTTTAGCGAATTTTAACTTAAGAAACCAAGCCGTATAGTTTATAAACAAGCTTTAGGATATCCTAGTTGAGGTGAGTTATTTACATTATATGTGGTAAAAATATAATTAATTATATTTACATGTATATTTAGCTATTACATTTGTTAAAAGTGTTTAAATATTAAACATTTGACAGCACGTTTTTTAATGTCTTGTATGTGTAATATTGGACTTAGTGCTTTTTTCAAGAATTTATTTGAGTATAAAATATGCTGAAAATTTGGGGAACTCAAAAATAAGAGTATTTAAAAAAGGAAGAAATAACATTATTTTAAAGCGGAAAAATATTGAATTATTTAAAATAGTGTAACGACTAATTATAATAAGAGCAAAATATGCTGTTATGGTGTCAATGTCATCACCAGGCGGGGGGGGGGGGGGAGAGAGGGGTGCAACTTTAAAATTAAACTTCGTTGGATCAGTGCGTTATACCAAATAAGTGACTTTGTCAGTCATCAATTTTCTGTAATATTATAATCCTATCAAATAAATAGAAAGTATATATGATCTATTTAAAGACATTTGCAAAAACAAATAATACCCTTTTTTCAAAACAGCCGGATGTTTTTTTCCAGTTAAAACAGGTTCAGTGGTTGCTACCCGAGTTCCATGTCCGATAATTCGGTATTATTGCTGTATCCACTAAGCTCCTTCGCTGATATTACCTATTCGGTTTAATGACATTACACGAGGCTTTGATTATCACAGTAACCACTTATGTTGAAAATGACCTGATAGAAGTTGGTCGACAAATTGATGGTATAATAGGATTAACTACATGTTTAAATAATTTTAACTCAAATTATAATCGACAGTTATTAATGTATTATTTAAGTGGACTTGCAAAATCCACTAAAATAATAAGCCTACAGTCGGATTCAAAAAGCAATGTACTCAAGTTTGAACCTCTACTACAGAAGAACCTCCTCCTATAAATTTACTTCTACGTAACACCTTATAACGTACGTATTTTCGGAAGAATAGAAAAATTTTTTACAGTGGGTAAAATACACAAAAAAAAGAAAACACGACAGTTTAGCACGTTTGGAGTAAAGCTAAGCTTACAAAATGTCTAAAACAAAAACTACTATGGATGCGCCATTCAAACTTTAACCACATATAAAAAGGTTGCTTTTTTATAGTCTGTCAATATTTATAGAATTTTTACTCTTTTCCAAAATTTTTTGCAAACCCTTGCAATATCAAAAATGATTCATCATACAAACTTCCAAACGGTTCAAACACAGTGGATTGAAAAATAAAGTAAGATTATAAAACGGTAAATGTGATCAACATTTTCACCACAGCTAACACCCTGACACCATAAGTGTTCCATAATAACAATACTGTGATATGCTATATTAGTGGTAAGACATAAAAATACTAAGGCCTAAGGTACCAGTGTTTTATTGGGAAACACCGAAAGACTAAAAATAAAAAAGAGTAACCTCAGTTTTGGGGAAAGAGTGCCTGGTTACATTGTGTCTACCATTTGGGGAAAGAGTGCCTGGTTACATTGTGTCTACCATTTGGGGAAAGAGTGCCTGGTTACATTGTGTCTACCATTTGGGGAAAGAGTGCCTGGTTACATTGTGTCTACCATTTGGGGAAAGAGTGCCTGGTTACATTGTGTCTACCATTTGGGGAAAGAGTGCCTGGTTACATTGTGTCTACCATTTGGGGAAAGAGTGCCTGGTTACATTGTGTCTACCATTTGGGGAAAGAGTGCCTGGTTACATTGTGTCTACCATTTGGGGAAAGAGTGCCTGGTTACATTGTGTCTACCATTTGGGGAAAGAGTGCCTGGTTACATTGTGTCTACCATTTGGGGAAAGAGTGCCTGGTTACATTGTGTCTACCATTTGGGGAAAGAGTGCCTGGTTACATTGTGTCTACCATTTGGGGAAAGAGTGCCTGGTTACATTGTGTCTACCATTTGGGGAAAGAGTGCCTGGTTACATTGTGTCTACCATTTGGGGAAAGAGTGCCTGGTTACATTGTGTCTACCATTTGGGGAAAGAGTGCCTGGTTACATTGTGTCTACCATTTGGGGAAAGAGTGCCTGGTTACATTGTGTCTACCCTTTGGGGAAAGAGTGCCTGGTTACATTGTGTCTACCATTTGGGGAAAGAGTGCCTGGTTACATTGTGTCTACCATTTGGGGAAAGAGTGCCTGGTTACATTGTGTCTACCATTTGGGGAAAGAGTGCCTGGTTACATTGTGTCTACCATTTGGGGAAAGAGTGCCTGGTTACATTGTGTCTACCATTTGGGGAAAGAGTGCCTGGTTACATTGTGTCTACCATTTGGGGAAAGAGTGCCTGGTTACATTGTGTCTACCATTTGGGGAAAGAGTGCCTGGTTACATTGTGTCTACCATTTGGGGAAAGAGTGCCTGGTTACATTGTGTCTACCATTTGGGGAAAGAGTGCCTGGTTACATTGTGTCTACCCTTTGAAATCTATAATGATACCGATTTTAACAAGCTCAAAAATTTACTATACCACTGATTCCTAAGTAAGAAAAAAGTGTACTAAAAAATACTTTAATTTATTTATTTTGTTTATGAATTCATATTTTGTTCATAAGTATTTGGCTGTATCTTTAAACTTTCCAAAACAGGTTTGGTATATTTACCAAAAGAGTACTTATTAAATTGGTCAATTATCTTTGGTTTTTAGATACTGCATATTTATTTATAAGTTATTAGCTTAAATACCGAAAGTTACACATAATCTTTTATAAATGTCATAATGTTATTCAATTAGTCGTTTCTAAGCCAAATAGGATCTTGGAGTATGACATTAGGTAGAACAGGGCTTTATTCATTATTAAGATATAAAAAGTTGAATATTGTTCTATAATATTATTTCTATTTAAGGATAAGTTGTAGTACAAATATTTATTACTTTTAAAAATTTTTATAGTAACCTATTGAACTTGACTTGCTCAATAGTAAAAGGATAGCCTTTTGTGAGTTCACTGCACAATCAATAAATAAACATTATAAGTAAATGTTATCCCATGTTATCCATAAGTGAATGGAAGGTCAATAATGAGCTATCCGATATTTGTGTAGTTTCCTATTATTTGGTTGGTCGAATAATTAAGTGACAGGGGAAAACACAACAAATAATTAGGTTCTGTATTTTTACATACATCTCATGCTAATCAATTTGTTAATATGTATTTGAGCACTAATGAAAAGCACTTCACACTCAGTAAGTTGCATATTTTGGTGTTTGAAGCAGTGTTATTTATCACTAGGTGAAAGGTATTATTGGGATAAATCACAAAATGATCAGTATCACAATATAGTACAACAATCTTGTATTACATTACAGAATTAAACACTGGACGCATAAAGCAACACCTTTTTATAATTTGAAATATACACATTCACACTTTTACCATTCAATTATAAGATATTTTTACCTATTAATTTAAAGAGCTGATGCTTCACTTGATTGCTTTTAACTGACAAATATGATTATGACAAATTTTATATTTGATTTATATCACTTTAATTATTTAAAGTTGAGAGGAAAGGACTTGCCTAGTTGAAAACAGGTTTTTGGTTGAGAAACCACTTTCTAGGAGAATTAATGGGACCATAAATTCAATGATAAATAAACAACTTTGTACTATTGTCATTATTGGAACTATTACAAGTTAGTAAATTTCCCACCACTGGCCATCTTAATGCATAGAGCAGTATAATGATTATTTATAATCATTATACTGCTCTATGATATGGGTTCAGTTGTGAAAATAGGTATCTATTTTAATGTATAATTAAAGTTTAATTAAGTATGGTCCCCGCTGACAAGTATTTATATACTTAGTAGAGCCAATGTCATGTATATTTATTAAATAAATATATCTTTTATTCTCTGTGTATTTCAAATAGTTTACTTTTTTGTTGCTAATTTTTATTTATATTTGTATGTAAAAATGGCAGACATTCTAGCATTTTATAGAACATCCAGTCATTTTACAAGCATAGTGTCCTATTTATCACATAAATGTAAGTCAGAAGTTAACATATTTACAATCATAAACTACGATATATATGTAAGTAAAGACATAAGGCTGAAAGAAATTCTGTATACTCAAAGGACGACGGCTCTGAGTGCATTGTTTAGAACAACTTTTTTCTGTTAAAAAACTGTGAAAACTTTGTGAATAAAAGAAGTTGAACATTTACACAATTTACTGGGAAAGGAGAGGAGAAGGGGAAATTAAGAACTGGGTTTTGAAGGGAAATTGAGCGTGGAAAACCTAATTGTCTGTCTGAGCATTGTCTCTCGCACCAACTTCAGTTTAAAGACTGAATGAGATGAAGTAGGTTCTAATAATAATTCTAAATAAAGCTATCTAATTTTAACATAAAATAAGTATTAACATAATTCCCCTTACAAATTCAAGTAGATGACATGAATGTATAAGGATTTATTACAGTTTACAAATTGAGTACAGTTTAAACTGGGAGAGAAATTGTGAACATCTTTATTTTTCAAATTTCTAGGCCCTTTTTGTGTCAAAAATCAATTTAGTTTATGTACAGGTTATTTAATACAAAAATTAAGTAATTTTCTTTGCAAAATTAAAATTAAATCGTGTTTAGATTCTTCAGTGGAATCATTAGTTGATGATTGCCACACTGACTATTCGCATCTGTATCAACCTGTTTATAACAAATAATAAGGTTAACGTACCTTTGTCGTCTTCAGCTACAAAATCCTATTTATTGGATAACCGGTTTCAGAGCACATATTCTCACCACTATAATACATTTTCACCATATTCTATTGATGTGTACTTTTGCTTGGTTTTTTTCTGAAGGAGCGAGAACTTTTTATTTTTAAATTTACTAACTAGGTCATCAACCATTTTTATGTCCTGACCATTATGCACCACTAGTCCGCTATGTATTTATAATATTTAACTCTTTGGCGTAATCGTCTGTGGTAAGTGGAACTTTCAATAATCTGTTAACCGTACTTCTGTATGCTGATAATTTATGCGTATAAGGATGTTATGACGAGGCATGGATTGTATGGTCGGTGGCTGTTGGCTTTCTGTATATGGAGTATGTAATGGTTTTACTGTGTTTCTTTAAGGTAAGGTCAAGGAAGTTTAAACTATTGTTATCTTCAGTTTCAATGGTGAATTTTAAGTTTTGTGAAAAGTCATTAAGATGTTTATTGAATAGGTCTAGTTGCCTTTTATTTATTTTAAAAATGACTATTTTATCATCTACATAGCGGCGGTAAAGTGAAATATTATTCGAAAACTTGTTATTCTCAGAAAAAATATGTTTATTCTCAAAGTCGTTCAGATATATTTCAGATAAGATACTTGAGAGGGGGATCCCATGGCCAGATCATTCTTTTGAAAGTAGTATTTATTACCAAATTGAAAATAATTCTGGCTCAAAACTATTTCTAGTAGACTTATCATTTCATCTATGGCATCATGGATTAGTTTGGAAAGCAAATTTCTTTTGGTTTTTCTAATGTCAAAGCTATTGGTACATTTGTATATAGGTGGGTGATATCAAATGATGCCAAGGTGTGATATAGTTAAATAACTAGGTTTTTTGTAACATCAATAAGTTCTAGACTGTTATTTAGACTGTAGTTCTTAGGGAAAGTAATATTATTTCTTAAAATTTTGTCTAGTTTTTTGCTTAATTTATAAGAAGGAGCAGTTGTGAAAGGCAACTAGACCTATTCAATAAACATCTTAATGACTTTTCACAAAACTTAAAATTCACCATTGGATAACATCTTTCCAGCTGCATGCTCAATCCGGATCTAACCATCATACCAACCGGCAGTGTTATCATGTGTTTTATTTATGTAAATATGTATTTTTTGTACAGTGTTTTTAATGTAATTGTTTTGTCAACGTACAATGGATGTAACCATGGAGTTCTTGCTCTGAAACCGGTAGTCCAATAAAATATTTTGTAGCTGGAGACGACAAAGGTACGATAACCTTTTTATTTGTTATATATATATCAGCTTAGGAGGCTTTAACAATGAACAATCTGTTTATGTACACTAGCGTATCTTTAATTCCAAATTACGATTTCATTTCTTATACGATATTAAGACATTTTGTTTTAATTACCATCAGTCTCACATAGTTAAACATTAAATTACCATCAGTCTCACTTAGTTAAACATTAAATTACCATCAGTGTCATATAGTTAAACATTAAATTACCATCAGCGTCACATAGTTAAACATTAAATTACCATTACTCTCACATAGTTAAACATTAAATTACCATCAGTCTCACATAGTTAAACATTAAATTAATATCAGTCTCACATAGTTAAACATTAAATTACTTAATACATTACTTAGACATCAGATAAACTAATTTCTTATAAAAATACCTCGTCTATAAATGTTACTTTTGTATTCTAGAAAACCTAAAAATAGGACTAATCTATTGTTTAAAATCTTCATGAAAACTTAACACCAATGCTTAAATAAGCATAAAATATGAAATAAGCTTTAAATAGGATCCTTCTTTCTTTATTTTACCTCACCGTTTGAAATTTTTCATTTACTTATAAATAATGAGGTCCTAGGGAGATGACCTGTCTGTATATATGTAAACAACAAGAGGCAGTATTCCCGGAGGATATATCAGGTATGATTCTTTTTCCCTAATTAGCTTCACGGTTTTTTTTGTAAAATTTGCTTTCTAATGTCAGTCAATAAATGGCGTGGGCGGTAAAAGTTGTCAAATAAAGCAATTTATTTGACAATTCACATTATACATATTGCAATGATAGTAGAATTACTACCTTGGATTCTATTTAATAACAGTACCAAGGCAAATCATCATATTTATAAGTTGATTAAATGATTAATTATGTTATTTAACGAAGGACTTAATTATTTTAATTAATAACGATAAAGAAAAAAAAATACAAACAGAATGCTCACAATAGGGTGGAATATTTTCATTACTCCGTAAGTGATTTTATTATATACTAAACCATTTAATATATTGTTAAGGTTATTTACGGTAATTTTCACTTGATAAATCCATTAAGGATCGCCTCTGTGCTACCTGAACGTATACACACTGATGTTCCTTTAAGGATCGCACCTGTGCTATCTGAACGTATACACAATGATGTTCCTTTAAGGATCGCCCCTGTGCTATCTGAACGTATACACACTGATTTTCCTTTAAGGATCGCCCCTGTGCTAACTGAACGTATACACACTGATGTTCCATTAAGGATCGCCCCTGTGCTAACTGAACGTATACACACTGATGTTCCATTAAGGATCGCCCCTGTGCTATCTGAACGTATACACACTGATGTTCCTTTAAGGATCGCCCCTGTGCTAACTGAACGTATACACACTGATGTTCCATTAAGGATCGCCCCTGTGCTATCTGAACGTATACACACTGATTTTCCATTAAGGATCGCCCCTGTGCTAACTGAACGTATACACACTGTGCACCTGTGCTATCTGAACGTATTCACTCTGATGTTCCTTTAAGGATTGCACCTGTGCTACCTGAACGTATACACACTGATGTTCCTTTAAGGATCGCCCCTGTGCTACCTGAACGTATACACACTGATGTTCCTTTAAGGATCGCCCCTGTGCTACCTGAACGTATACACACTGATGTTCCTTTAAGGATCGCCCCTGTGCTAACTGAACGTATACACACTGATGTTCCTTTAAGGATCGCCCCTGTGCTACCTGACGTATACATACTGATGTTCCTTTAAGGATCGCCCCTGTGCTACCTGAACGTATACACACTGATGTTCCTTTAAGGATCGCCCCTGTGCTACCCGAACGTATACACACTGATGTTCCTTTAAGGATCGGCCCTGTGCTAACTGAACGTATACACACTGATGTTCCTTTAAGGATCGCCCCTGTGCTAACTGAACGTATACACACTGATGTTCCTTTAAGGATCGCCCCTGTGCTAACTGAACGTATACACACTGATGTTCCTTTAAGGATCGCCCCTGTGCTAAGGATCGCCCCTGTGCTAATGAACGTATACACACTGATGTTCCATTAAGGATCGCCCCTGTGCTATCTGAACGTATACACACTGATGTTCCATTAAGGATCGCCCCTGTGCTAACTGAACGTATACACACTGATGTTCCTATTTCGTGTTAGTTTAGTTCAACTTTTGTATTTCCTGTCTTTGTTAATAAATATTTCTTTTTAAAAATATTATTTGTAACAAATTATTTGATAAATTGTTAGATAAATAATAAAAACCTCAATTATAAGAGGTTTATGATTAGCTGATAGCTCAACAAGCCGAGTCATTGTCGCTGAAGTAACCTGTTACTGTGATTAGCTGATAGCTCAACAAGCCGAGTCATTGTCGGTGAAGTAACGTGTTACTGTGATTAGCTAATAGCTCAACAAGCCGAGTCATTGTCGCTGAAGTAACCTGTTACTGTGATTAGCTGATAGCTCAACAAGCCGAGTCATTGTCGCTGAAGTAACCTGTTACTGTGATTAGCTGATAGCTCAACAAGCCGAGTCATTGTCGGTGAAGTAACGTGTTACTGTGATTAGCTAATAGCTCAACAAGCCGAGTCATTGTCGCTGAAGTAACCTGTTACTGTGATTAGCTGATAGCTCAACAAGCCGAGTCATTGTCGCTGAAGTAACCTGTTACTGTGATTAGCTGATAGCTCAACAAGCCGAGTCATTGTCGGTGAAGTAACGTGTTACTGTGATTAGCTAATAGCTCAACAAGCCGAGTCATTGTCGCTGAAGTAACCTGTTACTGTGATTAGCTGATAGCTCAACAAGCCGAGTCATTGTCGGTGAAGTAACGTGTTACTGTGATTAGCTGATAGCTCAACAAGCCGAGTCATTGTCGCTGAAGTAACCTGTTACTGTGACTCTTATTCCTTATTTTATACTATAGTATATTGTTTCATAGCTGCTAACTTTTAACTGTTCAAATTAACTAAACTCTTTAAACACTCTTTAGCCATTTTATCTTCTTTATAATGTCAATACTCGATATCAGTTTATTTAAAAAAACAGTACTACCGACGAATCTTTGTAATGGTTGACAGTGTAAGTACATTTCCCAGGCAGCTAACTGTCTACATGATGTTTTGGTTTATATCAGAAGTTTACATTCTGAGTATAGTTGAATTTTCTCGTATGTTGTTGTCAATGTATGTCTCGTATGTTGTTGTCAAGTTTCTCGTATATTCAATGGGCCGTTGTAAATACAGGACTAACAATATCAATTAACATTCAGTGATTTTGCCATAACTACGAGTATAAGTATCTATATTGAAGGAAAATTACTTAAAGTATCTATATTATTATTTAGATACCTTAAAACTAACGTTTCCCAAAGACAAATGGCGTTTATATAGGTTAATGAGGTACATGGTGTAAATGACGTAAACAAAGCATTTCTTTGAAATATATTGGTTATACTGTCATAAGTATGGGGGCTCAAGAAAGCACTGCTGTTCGTGATAATGAAGGAAATTTAAATACTATTTATAATATAAAACAACCTATCAGTAAGAAAATATATCATTTAGAAGGTGATTGTAGAAAGTTTCCATTTTAAAAGTAACAGGGACGTAATTGCATACCCTTCCTTCACTGTATATCAAAAGGAAACACAAAGTCAATCTACATTAAACATTTGATCCAAATCCATCTACAACACTATTCAAAAATGATTCTACAGTCACAGAAACACTATTCTAATTTTTTGCCAATGCCATTGTACGTGTATGGGTGGGTGGGTGGGTCAATGCCATTGTACGTGTATGAGTGGGCGGGTGGGTCAATGACACTGTACGTGTATGGGTGGGCGGGTGTGTCAATGCCATTGTACATGTACAGGTGGGCGGGTGGGTCAATACCACTCTACGTGTATGGGTGGGCGGGTGGGTCAATGCCATTGTACGTGTACAGGTGGGCGGGTGGGTCAATCAATTGCAAATAGTGCGTATCACCTCTGAGGGTCCAGGTGAATTATTTTTTGTTGAAGGGACTGTTGATAGCACTAAATACTGCACTATTTTGGAAGAAGTTATGCTTCCATCTGCAATAAAATTGTTAGGCGAGAACTTCATTTTCCAACAGGACAATGCTCCTTGCCACAAATCTCGCCAAACCATGGCATGGTTTGATGCCCATGATGTTGAGGTGTTGCAATGGCCTGCTAGGAGCCCTGACCTCAACCCCATAGAGAACATCTGGAACACACACTCCCATGTATAATGCAGCTAGTCGTTACCACAGAATATATTCTGTGTCGTTACAGAGTATTTTGAGGTAACGCGAACTTTGTAGCTCTATGGTTGCCATCGACGTGGACACTACTAGAGAATTTTGGGGTGTCCATGTTGGCTGGTAGTCAAGGTTCGGATGTTGTGTAGGGAAGAGAACTGAGTGTCAGACTTGTCAGTTAGCTGAAAATCAGACCAACACTACGTGGTTCGGATTCCCTTAGTTGTAGGTCCCTTAGTTGCCCTGGCTGTTGGGCTTTTAACAAATTGCCCTTTCAGAGGAACAATCAACCTTCGTTAGTAACCAGACTACACTCATCTTACACTCATATCATCATTCATATTCGCCTTAAAATACGCACAGCGTTGTGTCGTCGTCTCAAAGTAACAATGTAAGAATATACACATAAGCTTCGGATACAATAACAGTAAAATATTCACTAAATTGTATTACGTGTTATTTCTAAATTCCAATAACCTTTGTCAGAAATAAAATTGACATTAACTCTACCCCTGGAATAGTATCTATGGAGTATATGATAATAGCTACACTATATTGATTAGGTTAAATACATTTGTTACCATTTTTTCAGATGGATAAAAAGGTAATGCTGTACCAGTGCGTGTAGTTAGTCGGTTTTATCAAGCAAGATCTGGCATTAATATATATATTAAAAAAAGTTAAACTAAAAAAAATTTACTAAAGTTATGGAGGCACATTAACTATTTTGATCCTTAATAACTTTAGAAAGGTTAGGATACAAAAAAATCACAGTAGTACCTTATTTTTTTTCATTTACATTCCAAAAATGTGACGTTGTATGAAATCGGATGACAAACAACTGAGATTTGAGTATTTTTGTATATAATCATTTACGCATGAATGTGTACAGCCATGGTGTCGTGCCGCGCGAGTCAACCACAACAATACATCAGCGATCTATTCTGATTACTTCCATCCAAAACACTACAATAAAGTGATTTGTCACATTATTGTAATGAAAATGTTCCTATCAGGCAACGGGAAAAAAGTTGCGGATGATTTTCGTTATTATTAAATTAAAAACTAATTGTAACCTTAATTAGTGCCATAAAAACTAGCATTTTTGTTGGAGAATTCTAGGTTGGAGAGTTATCAAAGTTACTGGAACTATTAAAAAAAATTAACTGTCTGCAATGCGCCAGTAACTTTCCTTTGCAATAAAATAAAAGGACGGAATTTAGAGCATCGTTTGTTATGAAAAAATAAATGTAATTAAAGTTTAAATTTATAAGCTAATTAAAAAAAATTACTTGTTTTATGTTTACAACCTGCTTTGCATCACAAACAAATGGTACAAACATTCTAGTTTTTAGGGCACTACTTAAGGTTATAATTAATTTTTAATTTAATAACAACGACAATCATCCGCAACTTCTTTCCGGTTACCTGCTAAGGGCATTTTCATTACAATAACGTTACAAATCACTTTACTGTAGCGTTTTGGATAAAAATACTCAGAACAGATCGCTGATCTATTGTTGTGTTTGACTCGCGCAGCACGACACTATGGCTGTACACATTCATGCGTAAATGATTAAATATACTCAAATCTCAGTTGTTTGTCATCCAATTTCATACAACGTTATATTTTTGGAATGCAAATAAAATTTGCAAAAAAGGTGCTATTGTGATTTCTTTGTATCCTAACCTTTCAAAAGTTATTAAGGATAAAAATTTCAGTGTCGCCATTTTGAAAATAATTAATAAAGGGTTTTTATTTTAGTAAGAAAATGGATATAGTAAGGTGTATACCAAATTTGAACTCTATAGGTTAAATGGTTTTAAAAATAAAAAATCATTTGTCAAAATACAAAATGACGGCTGTATGGGTACCGGAGGTGATTTGCAATTTTCAAATTTGATATTATGTCTTGTTTTTGACCCACAATCAATACCTAAAATGATCCCCACAAGTTCAGGGATATCCTGTATAGAACCACCCAACGTAACCATAGCACTAAGTTGCGGTATAAATGTACTTTAGCTAAAACCTTACATGATATAACAAATTTACAGCTAAAATCACTTTTTACGATATATTTCCTAAAACTATGTAACAAAAGTTCCCATTTTACAGAAACAAATAAACAATATTTAATTTATATTACTTTAAATAGTTTTATACAGGTTGGAAAAAATATGGAAATGCATTCACAACAGCGTTATATTTTACCGCAGATAATTTAATAATTGAATTTTTTTAATAACTGTGTTCAATAAAGTATAATTTTCAGCAGAATAATTTACTTGAAGCTTTGAAATATCGGATATATAATATTTTTCAAATTAGTTACTTTCATAGTTCAAATGACCACTACTCTGGCAAGAATAAACCTTTCGAAGTCCAGTTTGAGGAAATTAATTTCTGTTGAATATACCTTTAATTTGATATCAACTCAACCTAGGCTTATATTAAATAGAGGTTGTGTTCTCTAGCTAGGTGAGTTTTTGTTCTACAGGGTGGAACAGAAATATGGAAACGCTTTCACAACTTTTGTATGACTTCATTTGTTAAAGTTAAATCTTGTACATGAGGTTACAAAGAAAATAATTTTTTTCACCATTAGAAACATTTTATCTTTTCAGAGGGACAACTGGCGAGGATTTGATCGACAATTTGATCGACAAGGGGACACGGAAAGCCTACACTTGTAATGTTAAAATAAGGAACATTTCCTAGGAAACTATAAGGTGTATTGGGCTGAAATTTGTACCACATATCTATGTACCTTTCTTACAAATGCTGAGTTTTTTTAATACTCAATAACACTCGGTGGCCGAGAAAAAAATTTTTTTCAAAACTTATTTTTAAAATTTTCAATTTTGAGATAATTTTGTAAGTAAATGTATTCTTATTGGGTTTTAGACCATAATAAAAACTCAGCATATGTGGGCAAGTGGTCTACATATTGTGTAAAAATTTCAACTTGATATCTCATGCAGTTTCTGAGAAAATGTTCCTTTTAGGATAACAAAATGAATTTTCGGAAAACAGCCATTTATTAAAGTAGGCCTAATGCACTATTAATGACTTACTTCAATACATTCCTTTCTGATAAGAATAAACCAATGCAATAGCAGATTATTTGTATAATGTATTCATTGGTACCAACAGAACAAAACTAAATTCCAAAACAGAAATAAAAGAGTGTGTATATATGAAGTTGTGAACCAGCGAAATGGTGGCAGACTTCACAGAACAAAATGTGTCGTACAATAAAACTTTGTGATTTTTTATTACAATAAAGAAATAAGAAAACCCATATGTATTATATATCAACGGACTCGGAAAAAGATGTAGTTTAAGAAAATATAATAAAACAAAAATGTAAAAAAAAATAATATTCAATTTTCCGATAGTTATTTATATATTTACCTAGGACTAGACGTATATCATATTAAATTCTTGGAAATAGGGCGCACATTTTAGAGTCAAAGTCTTGAATTTATGAAAATCTGTTAAGAAGTAGTCGACTATTACAATAAAAGGGACTCTGACTGAAAGGGTCAAGTAATGTTTGCACTGATGTTCAGATCAGCACAAAACTAACAACTCTCTTCAAAAGGACACCTCTTTAAAGACAACAAATCCATTAGTAAATTAACAATTGTATTGAAAGGTTTGTCAGGAGTATATAGTAAACATACTGTACTGTAATGTAAAGATTGGCAGAATAATCAATGTGTTCCATTCGTGTCTGTTAGCAATACTGGTCTGTACATGTCTTTATAAGAATAATGTTTTTTCTCACAATTCTAAATCTGGCTGTGATAAGCTAATTAATACATTAAAAACTTTTAACCAGTGCGTTATTTCTATCTCATGCATACCAGATGCATTGTCAAGTATATGTTTTTCTCTCTCATTTTAGTCTATTTCCAGATCTTACTTTTAATTTTCAATTCTACTTTTACGAAGAATATAGGTAAGAAAAGTTTAAACGTTGGTATATTTTTCAAATACATTTATCTGGAAATGAGGACAAACCTTGTCCAGTAGTTAACATCCCTAGGTAAACAATCCAACACGTTGCTGGAAGTAGAATTGAAAAATACTTTTTTATAGAGTAAATATTTGTGTTTATAGTCACAGATATTGCTGGTTTCAAGTATGTTAATATTTTCGGTTTACATACAGTTGAGGAATCGTATACTCCTTAGACATGTCAAGAGAAATGTATGTTGAGGTGGGTTGTCCAGTAGAGGTACAACCCTTGTGGAGATGGTTCTGACTGCTATGCTGTTTCCATGACGCCTCTCTCGTCTTGGAGAGTACGAAGTCTCCGACAGTAGAAGGTCGATCTGACACCTATTGGCGCAGGTCGCACAACAAAGTTGAGTCTGATCCTCACTCAATAACGTAAGAATCAGAATCAGAATCAGAATCAAATCACTTTATTTTGACAGTACAACCACTGTATGATAGCGTCATTAATCTAAACAGAACATTCTTACAAAATACAACTAAATAGTATCTATTTGATCTGTTAAGAAGTCCTTAACCCTATAATAACATTTACTTAACAGAAGACCTTTCACCGCCTTCCCAAAGACAACATCATCACTGTTGGCTTTGGGTGCTGGGTTGCAGACTAAGCGCTCACTAGTTAATAAGGCTGTGTCTGATGATGGTCTTTCTACTTTGTGGGCACAGTCTTAGCGGACTCCTCAATAGCAGTGGTCCAAGATCCCAGTTTGCTGATTTTGCTGTTGAAGTTTTTGAGAACGCAACCGTTGAAGGACAGAACCTTTCCGGAGTCAACCAGTTGGATCCATTCAACATTCTAACTACACCTCTCATCTTTTATACATTGTATATCAGAAATATCAATACTGGTTTTGTGGCAGTCCACTTTGTCTAATCGATTTAGTCACCCTGGAAGCAAAGGTGAGCGAGGGACAAGATATTTTGGAAAAGTACAAACAATATTTGCTTATCAAATAAAACACATAAGCATATTCAGTAAGACCAATAACGTCTTGAACACAGTCGCAATAAGATTTATATTTTGATGAATGTTCAAATCATCTAATAGTTTTATATTTTAAAATGACACTAATTTCTAGAATTTCTATAATATATTTAGTAAATTAATGGCATAATTTGAGTATTGTTTATTAAACACTTTTAAGTTTAACTTTGATAACATATAAATCTAATAAATATTTACCTGTTACTAATTATATAATCAGTAAAAAAAAATCTTTCAAATATGTTACTATATTGTTTAATAATTTAAAAAATTAACAAAAATGCTTAATACATACAGTTTTAAAAGTATTTGTATGGAATTACAAGTTAAAATGCAGTTATTTTAAGTTATATGTTAGTCACTCCTCTAAATCCGAAACGTAATGTGTTGTGGAGTCATTTCCACGCAAGAGTAGCGTGGAAATGACGTTGTACACAAATCATTCACACGGAAAATACTTTTCTCGGTAAGCCTTTCCAGCTAATGGAGCCTACATCGAGATATATCTGGTGTAGTTGTAACCACATGCCACTGTAAAAGGGTTTTGGTAGAATTATATGCAGATAGTTGTTGCAAGTGGTATTTTAAGATGATTTGATTTGAATTGAACCAAATACGTATATCATGAATCGTATTTTTTAGAGGAAAATATTATGTTTTCTCACGAATTCTCTTCTTATTTTTTGAGTGAAAAACGTCGTTTTTGCTAAACCTCTTTGTTGTTGCATTACGTTAATCACATTGTAATAAGTGATATTTTGATACAAATCATCGATCATAATTATGTAAATTGCATATAGTTATGTTGAATTAGAGCTGATTGAGTTAGGTTCCACAGACAATTATATGGCCACGAGGTCATTAATTGTTTTAAAAAACTAAAAATACTTCACCACTTTTCAATTTTTATTAAAATGCAATAGAAGTATAGCAACATTTAACAGAAAAATATAATTTATTATGTCACCCTAATTTCAAATTAATTCATATTAGTGTCAGTTGCTAGTACTTATAACTGCTCTTTCACTTAACAATGGCTAGAACAATACGATAAACGGGTAATGCATTAAGGAAAAAAAAAAAATCAAAATTAATGTATTGTATTATGTACTAACACATATAATGATTGTTTTCATGTTACGAGATGTTATTATGACAAATGGAATACCGTATGTATATATGATATCTAACCCCCTTCGACTTGTGTGACAGCAACAGACGACGTATTGCAAGAGCAGCGTGGAAATGACGTTGTACACAAATCATTCACACGGAAAATACTTTTCTCGGTAAGTCTTTCCAGCTCATGGAGCCTACAATGAGACATATCTGGTGTAGTTGTAACCACATGCCTCTCTAAAAGGGTTTTGGTAGAATTATATGCAGATAGTTGTTGCAATTTATGTGTATGTTTGAAATATATTAGCCATACAAATAAATTTTACATGGCCTGGTAAATAATTAGAAAGGTACATTTTTCTCTACAAAAGACTGAGATTTTACGTATAAATTGTAGAGAAACTGATATAAAAGTACTTTAATAATCGTTAAAACCTAGTAAAAGTCATCATAATAACCTATAACTTTACTAATATATTTATATATAATTTATTGGTTGATTGTGGTAACTGGATGAATGAATTACGAAAACAAAATACTTTCGTACTTTTATGGTTAAGATGTTTCTTAAATCACATAAAGATATTTATTACTCTTACACATTAATGCTATATTGAGATTTGTGGAAGTTTCATAAAAGTAAATTTGAGCTCATTACATTCGTACAATAGTTGTATAGTATGTATTAATGTAGGTTATATATACACGTCTCATACACAGACGTAACTCACTCCCATTACATTCATACAATGAGTCGTATATTAGGCCTAATATTTAATATCCTTTAATTTATAAAGTAATACAAGATTTAAGAAAAATATAGTTCATTTCTAACTAGTCAGTACTTATGAGACTGCTCTATGAGACTTACTAAAGTGCTTATTACTCGCATAAAATAAATGTATACTTCGTGTTTGACATGTACATGATTTTTATAATGGTTGGTGAGGAGGCCCATTAAGACCTAAAAAGTTGGATTAGTGAGAGGGCCCGTAAAGAAGTAAAAATTTGGGTTTGTTAGTGGCCCATGAAGACGCTGGATTGATAAAGTTGCCCATGAAGACGCTGGATTGGTAAAGTTGCCCATGAAGACGCTGGATTGGTAAAGTTGCCCATGAAGACGCTGGATTGGTAAAGTTGCCCAAGAAGACGCTGGATTGGTAAAGTTGCCCATGAAGACGCTGGATTGGTAAAGTTGCCCATGAAGACATAAACCCTTGGGTTAGTGAGGGGACCCACCAATACATAAACAATCGAGTTGGTGAGGGGGTCGTCGAGACATTCGTCAGGTGAGCGTATGTAACCAACGGCAGCTTAGAAGAGCCGTTAACACATGTTAAGTTCTTATACTAGAAAATATGTTAAGTTATTAACTTATTTTAACAGATTTTTTGAAACCACAGTTCGTGTGTGGATGCGGTTTTTGGAGAAATACCACTGTATGTGTATGGGTGGGCGGGTGGGTCAATACCACTGTATGTGTATGGGTGGGTGGGTCAATACTACTGTACGTGTATGGGTGGGCGGGTGGGTCAATACTACTGTACGTGTATGGGTGGGTGGGTGTGACAATACCACTGTACGTGTATGGGTGGGCGGGTGGGTCAATACTACTGTACGTGTATGGGTGGGTCAATACCACTGTGCGTGTATGGGTGGGGGGTGGATCAATACCACTGTACGTGTATGGGTGGGTGGGTGGGTCAATACCACTGTACGTATATGGGTGGATCAATACCACTGGAAGAGAAAAATCTTTTATTTTTGTTTAATTTTTTAGAATAATCTTATGGTGAACTTATACTAGAAAATCTTAAGTATTCTTATAAAAATTTTAACTTATTATAACAGACTTTCTCATAATAGAGATACCATAACAGTAGTTAAGAAACTATACACTTAGATTAAGACTTACAGCGGAACAGAGATACAAGAATAAGTGAGATAATTATAGCTTAGGAGGCAAACTTTAAAGTTACCTGCTAACGTTTCTTCTTTTAAAGTGATCATAACTTAACTTTAAATCACTTCGTAAACTTAATCTAGAAGCTGCTCACAGGCAAATTGCTGTATTCTTTACATGTTTGTAACATAACTCTACCATGCAATTTTTATACAAAGATGGTTCTAAACTTAAAGATTTATAACAACTCAAAGTTCTACAGACTAAAAATATCTTGATGCTGTGTGGTTAAAATGTTAGTCTTTCATTCATAGATGTATATATAGATAAATCCTTTTTACTTAAAAAAAGGAACAAGTTATAAAAATGTTTTGAAGGAGCGCTGATATTTGAGCTATCCCAGTATTTATATATATATATATATACTTATATATATATATATTTAAAAAGTAATAATATAAAATAATAGATAATGAATATAATATTTATAAAACTCCATGGCTAGTTCAACCTGTTTAATTAGCGTTATATATAACCTTTTTGTGAAACATGCTGATTCAGCCTTTATGTGTTATAAAGTACAGTGTAGAACAATAAATTATTCTTCTACAAAAGAGTGTTATATGAATTTACATATAAATTACTGGCAGAGAAAGCAATCATCTCCAAGGCTGCAATTTTCTAGATATAGTAAATTAAAAAAATATATAATCCACACAGAAAAATACAGACTTCCAATGTTTACATAATATAAATCCTACATAATATGTAAAAGAGACAAATATTAAAGGCATTAGTTGGTACATAAAATATATTAAGATTAAATATTTCCACCATTAATGGCTAAATAAAAAAATTAAGCGAAATTACTTAAATTGAATTATAATAAAATGTAAATATATCTTAAAATGTGCTTTAAAACCACGTAATATTCCTTTAAAAAATATACCCTACACATTTATTTGAAGTAATATTCCAATACACACATTCAATCTGTTAACATAATTGTCTACCCAAAACATGTACACATAAATCTTGTAACCTCTGAATTACAATATATCTTTGCAAAAGTTCCTCACCACATAAGTTCAGGAATTTTTGGTTTGAGGAGTCTAGCAAACATAGCCAGTTCCGACATCTTAGCCTATTATGACCTGCTGTACCCCGATTTGGTGTACAATGTGCCTGTTTGGGCGATGAGAGCCAGAGGACACCAAATAAACATATCTCAGTCAAAAAATATGTTTTCCGTTCTTCTAATTTACTTACATCCCCGTAAATCTATATTTTTTTGAAACCATTAGGTTCGTCAAACAAAACTTTTAAAATTCTCAATCCATCTTCAATTACCTCGCTACCCTCTTCCCCTCAGATATATAATACTAATTATAACTCATATATTAATATATGTTAATAATAAATATATTAAATACTTCATTATATTATTTTATTTAATAAATAAAATTGTATTGTAATTTGATATTACGTTGCTCGGTTACGCCGTTCCACTCTGAATGTTACATAACGAAAACAATGTACAGAGAGTAAGCGTCAAATCACAAGGCGAGGAGAGCTAACCAACCATCCACTCTGTTTCTCAGTCTAATTACATTTACTTGACGGTTAGTGCATTCTTTCCACTTCATTTCCCACTTCACTTCTGCCACAACTACATGAAAACACTGTTATTGAATATATTCATATTTGTAATATATTGTCTTAATAAAACACAGTGGCGTATATATAGAAAAAATTCGGAGGAGGGCTCGAACATCTTGGAGGACTGGGCATGGAATACATTTTTCAAATCGAAGAATTAAAAACGCAGTTGTTTTATATATATATATACTTAAATTTTGTTTAAGTTGTATTTTAACCACATAACGCACTGTTCTAGATGTTATTTCAAAGCTGTTGGTCCCTTAGTTGCCCTTAGCTATTGGACTGTTAATAAACTAAGGGATAGATCTTTCTGAGGAACAGTAGACCTTAGTTGTTAGTAATAATGACTATACTCGTTCATCTAAACTCATTTGCTTCTCATATTCACCCATATATTGACGATCGGCGTCTTAATAATGAACGAATTAATGAATGAATGACAAATGAATTATTACAAAAAGGAATTCCACTATTCCGTTTTGAATCGTGAAAAGGTATTAAATTAAATTAAAAGACTGTATCAAAATTGTATTAACTTAAATTTTATTATTAAGAATTAAAAACGAACTAGAACGTCCACAATCACTGTGCACAGTACTTATTGTTGGCGCAGAAACGATGTGTACCCGAGTTTGGAGGTTGTTTACTGAGAAACTAAGACGCCTATGACAAATACAACGACACCATTGTTTTCATCGTTTAATCCTACGTTATGAAATATGAATTTTCCAAATGTTATTATAAGTTTCAATAATTTGTATCTTAGGCAGAGTAAAAAAAAGTAGCGAAATTTTAACTAGTTTTCACTAATTCACATTTTATGCGATTTTTTTGTTACACCACATTACTTTTATATGCGTAAGTAAATTCAGTGATTATTAATTCTTAATTGATCAATTTAATATTGCATATGACATCATTAATAATACATAATGCACAACTAAAGGATGAAAATAATGTCATTGAGTTTTTCATAGGCCTCTTATTCCTTGTAAACAACCTTCAAAATCGGGTACACATAATTTCTGCGCTCACAGTACACACATGTTGATGCAAACAAGGTTAGCAGACAGTTTGTTGAATATTGCATACCACTGCCCTATCACAGATCACGTGATCAGGCTTTGAGGTATCAGTCAGCATTACGAGTCTACGCCAGTGTCTAGATTGGAACCGTTGAGCCACCTGGCTAGGGACACACGGTCTGGACGATCACCCGTCCGAGATCATCCGAAATCCGGACGAAGTAAACGTACATGGCAAGGAAGTAGTAAGTACGCATGAAACCCGTCCGGTTGTTTTCAAGCCGTTCCAACATCAGTGGTAAATATCAAATGAACCAAAGAAGAAATTGGGTATGCACTGTTCTCTAATTCACTGTTTTGAAATGAAGCAGCAATATCCAAAATTCTATTGCTGGTTATGTGACTTGCCGAAGGATAAATAAATGTCTTTATTTGTAAAAAAAAAAAATTGTTTATGTTTTTACTATTTTGTTTATAGTTGAAATGCTTTTCCAAACTTTACTTTCATTGTTTTATATTCTAATATTATTTATTTTAAATATTAATAACAATGCCAGAACTAAGTTTAACATCTCCCTTACTTAGGGCTTACGTTTGATCTCAACACCATTATTCCTAACAATTCAAACTATTGAATTAAAACAACAAAATTAATATAAAACCAAAACGCTCACAGTAATTTAAACCTAGACCTCTTGCACGCCATGTTTTAGTGTGTTGTTTACATTATTTTTAATAACTTACAATTTTCGGTGAATAACTATTTTTATAAAATATATTTCACTCTTACCTTAAAGGTAACTACTAGCATTTAACAATTATACACTGTTCCTCATATTTGTCTTTTCCCTAAGATGTAAAGGTGTTAATTTTGCGAGAAACTCATAGAAAGTGGAAATTTGTATTCTGAAGTAGTTAAAAAAAACTTCTCTTATCTTATCTTAGGTCATAAAAAAAGAGTACTGAGCACCCCCTAGTAAATGCATTTTCTGAAGAATTAATTGAATCCATACTCTTCTGTTATGTTTTCTTTTACGTCCGTAACGAAGCAAATAAAGAACTGGAAATAAAATACGTCTCCATTGATCCATATCCAAGCTGCAACTGCGGTTATCTTGTGAGAGACAGACACACGTTAGAACGTTCGCCGGTCTCAGGTGATCTGAAAATTAAAATATCGTCAGTCCGCCGATCAGCTGTTTGAGCGATCGGCCGGAACGAGTGTCTCTAGCCTCACTCGTATTTGTCAATCCATGTGCATATTTAAAACTAACCCAGCTATTTGAAAAAATAAAAATCTATATTTCTTGTTGAATTTTATCTATTTAGTATTCAATTAACATTAATGAGTACTGTAAAAATAACCTTTAAACTGAGAATTAAAATGACATTATGACAGCCAATAATGAGAAAGAACGCGTGTATTCTATTTTCCCGTCTTCCTCTTTTCTGTGTAAAATTTTGGGGGGCTCCAGCCATCTGAGCCCCCCCTTATATACGCCCATGTTAAAACATCTCCTATGTCCTTATTAAGTAAGGGGCTGCTAAAGATAATGTTATTTTTTTACTTTAAAAGTACCTGCTAAACTTATACTAAATAACTAAAATATTAAACATAAACATTTTAATTTTAATAGGAATATGAATGTTTCATAGAACAATATGACTTTATTATTCATATTTAAATATGCTAACGTGTTAAAATAAACATTTTACACATTCGCTGCTTCATATAATCTTTTTTACGCTTAAGAAAATTTTATAAATCTGCATAAATTATAATTTATAAATGTATTTATAAAATATACTAAACACGTCATATTCTAACGAGTAATTTAGCCAATTAATTAATACAAGCTTTACTTTCTTTTCTTTCAAATACGGAACGATTGCACAAGTTATTGATCATGTCAGTATCCTATTAGAAATCTAGTAGATTTTTCTGGATCGGAAAAGTCAGTACCTACCAACACTGTCTAGTTACAGGGAGAGTCAGTAACTACTAACACTGTCTAGTTACAGGGAGGGTCAGTAACTACTAACACTGTCTAGTTACAGGGAGGGTCAGTAACTACTAACACTGTCTAGTTACAGGGAGGGTCAGTAACTACTAACACTGTCTAGTTACAGGGAGAGTCAGTAACTACTAACAATGTCTAGTTACAGGGAGAGTCAGTAACTACTAACACTGTCTAGTTACAGGGAGGGTCAGTAACTACTAACACTGTCTAGTTACAGGGAGAGTCAGTAACTGCTAACACTGTCTAGTTAGAGGGAGGGTCAGTAACTACTAACAATGTCTAGTTAGAGGGAGGGTCAGTAACTACTAACAATGTCTAGTTACAGGGAGAGTCAGTAACTACTAACACTGTCTAGTTACAGGGAGGGTCAGTAACTACTAACACTGTCTAGTTACAGGGAGGGTCAGTAACTACTAACAATGTCTAGTTTACAGGGAGAGTCAGTAACTACTAACACTGTCTAGTTAGAGGGAGGGTCAGTAACTACTAACCCTGTCTAGTTACAGGGAGGGTCAGTAACTACTAACACTGTCTAGTTAGAGGGAGGGTCAGTAACTACTAACAATGTCTAGTTACAGGGAGAGTCAGTAACTACTAACACTGTCTAGTTACAGGGAGGGTCAGTAACTACTAACACTGTCTAGTTACAGGGAGGGTCAGTAACTACTAACAATGTCTAGTTTACAGGGAGAGTCAGTAACTACTAACACTGTCTAGTTAGAGGGAGGGTCAGTAACTACTAACCCTGTCTAGTTACAGGGAGGGTCAGTAACTACTAACACTGTCTAGTTAGAGGGAGGGTCAGTAACTACTAACCCTGTCTAGTTACAGGGATAGTCAGTAACTACTAACACTGTCTAGTTACAGGGAGAGTCAGTAACTACTAACACTCTCTAGTTACAGGGAGGGTCAGTAACTACTAACAATGTCTAGTTACAGGGTGGGTCAGTAACTACTAACACTGTCTAGTTACAGGGAGAGTCAGTAACTACTAACAATGTCTAGTTTCAGGGATAGTCAGTAACTACTAACACTGTCTAGTTACAGGGAGAGTCAGTAACTACTAACACTCTCTAGTTACAGGGAGGGTCAGTAACTACTAACAATGTCTAGTTACAGGGAGGGTCAGTAACTACTAACACTGTCTAGTTACAGGGAGAGTCAGTAACTACTAACAATGTCTAGTTACAGGGATAGTCAGTAACTACTAACACTGTCTAGTTACAGGGAGAGTCAGTAACTACTAACCCTGTCTAGTTACAGGGAGGGTCAGTAACTACTAACACTGTCTAGTTACAGGGAGGGTCAGTAACTACTAACACTGTCTAGTTACAGGGAGGGTCAGTAACTACTAACACTGTCTAGTTACAGGGAGAGTCAGTAACTACTAACAATGTCTAGTTACAGGGAGAGTCAGTAACTACTAACACTGTCTAGTTACAGGGAGGGTCAGTAACTACTAACACTGTCTAGTTACAGGGAGAGTCAGTAACTGCTAACACTGTCTAGTTAGAGGGATAGTCAGTAACTACTAACACTGTCTAGTTACAGGGAGAGTCAGTAACTACTAACACTGTCTAGTTACAGGGAGGGTCAGTAACTACTAACACTCTCTAGTTACAGGGAGGGTCAGTAACTACTAACAATGTCTAGTTAGAGGGAGGGTCAGTAACTACTAACAATGTCTAGTTACAGGGAGAGTCAGTAACTACTAACACTGTCTAGTTACAGGGAGGGTCAGTAACTACTAACACTGTCTAGTTACAGGGAGGGTCAGTAACTACTAACAATGTCTAGTTTACAGGGAGAGTCAGTAACTACTAACACTGTCTAGTTAGAGGGAGGGTCAGTAACTACTAACCCTGTCTAGTTACAGGGAGGGTCAGTAACTACTAACACTGTCTAGTTACAGGGAGGGTCAGTAACTACTAACAATGTCTAGTTACAGGGAGGGTCAGTAACTACTAACACTGTCTAGTTACAGGGAGGGTCAGTAACTACTAACCCTGTCTAGTTACAGGGATAGTCAGTAACTACTAACACTGTCTAGTTACAGGGAGAGTCAGTAACTACTAACACTCTCTAGTTACAGGGAGGGTCAGTAACTACTAACAATGTCTAGTTACAGGGAGGGTCAGTAACTACTAACACTGTCTAGTTACAGGGAGGGTCAGTAACTACTAACACTCTCTAGTTACAGGGAGAGTCAGTTTGTATAAAACACATTACCTGTAGTGTTTATCTTGCAGCTGAATGGCCTCTGATGAAGGCCTAGCTTCTAAGTGCCGTAAAGAGTTGTTATACTGACTTAACGATTTCATAACTCATTTTTTATTATACATTTATGTCTCTTAGCTAAGTGGAGACCATCACTTGAAACTTGAGATCCACTACAAGAGGTCTGTTTGTGACTTATTTGGTATTCAGAATTAATTTATAATTATAATTGGTAAGATATATATATATATATATATATATATATATATATATATATATATATATATATATAGTACGCCTATATTTATGTAAAGTAAGAAATAATGAGTTTAATGAATATTAAGGTCGATTCACTAGATTTGAATAATGAATAAATAGCAGTTAAACTGTATTATGAAGTGTTGAAATGTTATTTTCATCTTGTAAATAGTTGATACAATTGTTATTAATACACTTAAGGCAAATGTACAACAAAAACAAGATAAAATAAAAATTTTATTAAAACCGAAAATTTTAAGTAATTTGTGTGTCTTTAAACTTAGTTAATGAACAACTATGGATGAATAGCAATGTCCCTAAAATATTCAAAGCAGTTGAACAACATTACTCTTAAATTGTTATGATGAAATGGAAGGAGATAAATTATACAGTATTTCACACTGTAGCTACACCACAGAGTTGTGTGATAGCTGGAAGCAGCTACCACCAGGTTACCACTAAGTCCTGCTTTGTCATATCTCAAACCTTACTCATTTGACTGAAAAACAATCGATATGTCGGGAATATGGGATATTCGGAACACATTTCCTTGTGACTGATGCTTCTGATGTTTTTAAAAACAAAGGGATATAATTGGTCGGTAGCGTAGTTGGTTAAATCCCAGCTTCATGTGCTAAAGGTTCTCAGTTTCGATCTCAATCAGAGTCAATACATTTGAGAAGGATCAGCTGATAATCACCGGCTGTTCATTTATCATTGGGTTATTAATTAATGACACTTTCTAAGGAATAGTTGGCCTTAGTTTGTAACAATGACTACATTCGCTCATGTACACTCATTCGAAATCCATATTCGCCCATATCTTGACGATCGGCGTCTTATGAATAAATAAATAAATAAAATTATGTACAATTATAAAAAATGGTATATTTTGTAACTAGGCATATTATTGGAGGATATTTTATTTAGGATAAAACCATTTATTGGCAATTGATAACAATTCTCACGGAAATTTTAATGAATTGATAAATGTTCACACATAAACTATAACGCATCAAAGGTTTCTAAGGTTTACATTTCTATACTTGGCTTTTTGTGGTCAATACGTTTTTCTCTTTTGTCGTTAGTTTTTGGCAACTTTTACTCCGTATAGTATGTAAAATAAACATTAAAACCAAATTGAAGTATGGAGCCAAACTTCAGTTAAGAAATATTAATCTCGATTGACTGAGTTGTTAGTTGTATCACTCAAGAACATTTGTATATTAAATTAATAGAGTATCATAAATGAACCATTTTTCAAGCTCGTTCCTTACTGGATTTATAACTTAATGTTATAGATAAATCAAACATTCCAGCAAATAGTTTTTTTATTTTGTTAGGCCTTTCAGTAACGATGTTAACATCTTCAGACATAAACAAACTAAATTAATATTGTTTACATTTTTAATTGACTTAAAAACATATGGTGAAATAAAAATAAAATATGAGGAATAATTTAAATAAGAAAATAAAATACAAATATAAATGTAAAACCCATATAAATTAAAAATAATAGTGTTGAGTTTTTAAATGTTCCTGGTTCGTTATTTACAAGAATTTCTTTGAATTTTTTATATACGAGCTTTCATAAGCATCTAATTGTTCTTTATTTTGAACTTCTTTCAGTAATCTCAGTTTTGGTAAATTAAAAGGGGTACATCATTGATAAAATTATATTATTTAACATTGAAATTCATTTCATATTCTTTATAAGGGCAGATGATACGAGTGTATAAAGGCGATAGGGTTCATTAAAATTAATATAACATTAATACGTCATGGATCGGATTCCATGTAAAGCTGTAGGTCCCTTAATTGCCCTGACTGTTGGATTATTGATAAATGGCATTTTCTGAGGAACGCTTAACACTAGCTGGTAACAATGACTACACTCGTTCATCTAAAATCATCACACTCATTCACCCATCATGTACAATTATTTAATGTTATTGCCTGATTATACAGAAATTAAAATATTAAAAAACTTTCTTCATGCTGTGAACAATATATATTTTTTATTACTATTACATTTTTAAGAAAAATGTACAGGTGTACTTCAATCTTTCACCCACGATACGATGTATATACACATAAAATAGATGTATCTGCAATAAATTGTTTTCGATTATATTTAAACTACACCACTTATTAAATATTGCCAACTTTTCAAATTTAGATTTATAAATCAAACAATAATTGAGAAGTAAAATGAAAATACTTGCTACAAGTCAGATACTTTCACCTTCCCAACGTTAGACATAAATCCTAACAATAGTTATCTCTTAGACTCTAAAACTACAACAAAATTTAATCGAACGTATCAGCAGAGTTATTGGTACTATTGATTTAATTTCAATCAATCTTTATGAAATATATAAATTTTTAAAAAGAAAACATAAATGTTCGTCAATATAAATCTGTTACGTATACTAATTTAGGAAATGCACTTTAATGGTTTAGTTGCACATTAATATCATACTTTAATACTTAAAGAACTGTAAATAAAAATCAATGTCAAAGAAGAAACTTCAAAGACTAGCGCACAGTTTAATATTAAACTTATGTCAATATAATTTATGAAATTCACTCAAAGGAAAGACGTTGAGATATTAAATATTACGTTTTGTCACATAAAACACGTCCAAACTTTCTATGTATAGTTGAGCACTAGTTGCTCATGACGAATATTATGATGAAAAACTATTATTATAAAATAACTGTACAATTTAATAAATTTAGTTTTAATGATACACATTATTGAACTTAAATAAGCATTTTTTTAAAAGAAACATAATTTTAATGAATTGAAACTTTTATCGGATATAAATTAAAAACGTTATAATTTGTACATGATCTGATTAAACTGTCGAAAACTGAAAACAAAATTATTTAAACTAGTATATAACAGATCGAATAACATGTAGATATAACCTAAGATATAATTTCAATCCGGGGTAATTTGTAAGTGTAATATGCAATCTTGAATTATAAAACGAGATTAAGCGATAATAATAAAAATAATATTTCAAATCTTGAAGGTTCAGGAAAACACTTTTTCTTTTTGATACAGAGAAAACCTCTTAAGCGACATAAGTTGGTGTCTGCTCCATTGGAATGTGTTTAAGGTGCTGTTTTCCGCATTTGTTATTAAGATATGTTTCTAAAGTCGTTCTTTTCTGGCAAGGAAAGTATTTTTTAACTCATAGCTTGTTTATTAATTATTTTAACAAGGATTTATGAAAAGCCATAGTATATTGACACAACTATATTACATAGTAGTAGTTTGAACAATGAAAATATTTATTATAACACACACAAAATAAAGTTTTGTGAAATGGAACGTGTATTTTGCTAGTGCAATGTTGTATTGCACTAGCAATGTTGTATTGCTAGTGCAATACAACATTGTTCATTATTTTGTATAAAGTAATATAAACATTGATACTTCGTGGTTCGGATTCCATGTAAAGCTGTAGGTTCCTTAATTGCCCTGGCGGTTGGGTTATTGATAAATGGCTCTTTCTGAGGAACACTTAACACTAGCTAGTAACAATGACTACACTCGTTTATCTAAAATCACCACACTCATTCAACCATCATATACAACTATGTAATGTTATTGCCTCATTTTACAGAATGAGTAGTAGTACATAGTAGTACAATGAGTACATAGTAGTAGTTTGAACAATGAAAATATTTATTATAACACACGCAAAATAAAGTTTTGTGAAATGGAACGTGTATTTTATAAGTGTGCCCTCAATTTTCAGGTAACATGATAATATTTTAATTTTATTTGAACATATCAAATAATTAATTTTATAAGCTTACCTAAAACTTCATATATAGGCCTACATATTTTATTCTTGATAAGGGTAGTAAAAGTTAGGCTAATTTTTAAATTTAATATTTTAAAATATTTTTAAATGCATAGCTCGAATTGATACATTTTGTAATTTATTTATATGTATTGACAGATACAAGTTGTATCAACAAAATTAGTTTGGATCACCCGACATGGGTGAGACTATGACTGTTATCTTACTTCTTGATCTGTATTGACGTTGATGGTCCATCGTGCCCCATCTGCAATTTTACACACAATAAAAGATCAGACTTGGTATTCAATGAATAATAAACATATAATGGGTAAAAATATTCACATACCTGATATACAGAGACAAGGAAATCCCAGATATACAGATACAAGGAAATCCCAGATATACAGAGACAAGGAAATCCCAGATATACAGAGACAAGGAAATCCCAGATATACAGAGACAAGGAAATCCCAGATATACAGAGACAAGGAAATCCCAGATATACAGAGACAAGGAAATCCCAGATATACAGAGACAAGGAAATCCCTGATATACAGACAAGGAACAATGTTTAAATCATGAAATGCTGTTAGCTCTAGAAATTTGGATTTGGCTTTGTGAAAGCAGAGCACTTATATTTTATCAATATAACATGACTAATGATTGTTAGTTGCTATTTATTTACTTTTATAGTTTGTTGATATTTTGCAATTTTATTGTTTGTTGCTTATTGATTTGTTTAAAACTTGTAACTAAAATTAGAACATAAAATTGAACATTATGAACATTACATTAATCGTATAGTTGATATTGTTTCAAGTTATTATTCTTTTCAAATTGTAGCCCTTATGCATGTCAAAAGTGTTTTTTATTATTTATTGTATTTATTATTAGTATATTTGTAGTTATAGGTTGTGCATTTTGATGGTGATTATGGACTTGGACTTTACCCACAAAATAAATGATATTGTATTACATGTTTGTATTGCCACAATGTTATTGGGTTTATAGCCTGTTTTGTGGCAAGTAAATAAAATAAAATAAATATTATAAAATTATTTTTGGAGCTTTTTCCAATTATAAATTACATCTTTTATATATTTAAAATTAATAAATCCTAGCTGACAACAAACCATATGCTATACATTCCATACCTATATATCATATACATACGGTTGTTACTCTACCTAACATGTAGGTTAGTTTTAAGGGAAAACTAAGTTCAATTAAATTTCTCACTGCACTTTACTATGTTAGATTTTAAAGATTAATATATCCATTATTATGCTTAACTTTATTTTCTGTGTATAGTAATTTTTTTGTATTTCCTTGCATATTTCTGTGATAAATAATCTTAATTTCATTTTCACTTCATACATACAGCCTGCATCAAGCAATGCTCACATCGAACGTTCTCAGATAATAATGCCGTGTTCAATAAATGTAATTTTAACATTAGAGAAGCCAATTTATAAAGCTAAAATAAATAAACATTCTTGTGGTACATTTTCTAAACCTGAAAAACCACGCTAATTTGTAAATGTAAGATACTCTACAATAACTTCCTTGTAAGTATCAAATGCCTGCTGTGACACACTGAATACTAATCTTGTGAAATATCACCCATTTCACGTGACAATGTAATATCAGCGATGATGTATTCAGTGTCTAGAGCCCTCTCTGTGACGACACACTTTGCCAACAACTCCCGAAGGACTCACCCGTCACCTGGAGCTACTGGCGTTATGTATTGTACTGTCAAGATGAGTGCTTGCAGAGACTACTCATACTCTTCAATAATATGGTCGTGGTCCAGCATAATTTACTTTATTAATTTATATTTTTATATATTTTGTATTTACTAACTTTTGGAAAATGTGTGAACACAGTACCTCAGGTCTGAGGACAGGAAACAGGTTTGATCGATATCCACCATATTTAGTGTTAATAGACCCACTACTATAATTTAATTGGCCACAACAATTCTTCAACGTCTCTCCCGTATGAAATGTACAATCTCACTAACTAAAATATATGAGGACGACTTTTTTTAAGTTTCGTCGTCCCGTCACTAAGCTGCACATATCAATGAAGCTAAGATTCTTATCTTTACTGACGCAATCACCACTTTTAATTTTTTTAAATGAAAATAGAAATGAAATTGCTTATATTGAATCATAATAAAATATAAATATATTTTAAAATTTACTTTATTAGCACATATATTCCTTTACAAAATATATCATACACATTTGTTTAAAGTAACATTCCGATACACACAGTCAATGTGTTAACACACTTTTATATCCAAAACATGTACACATACATCTTTTAAACACTGTTAATACAAATATATGTCTACTCTACACTTTTATGTCTGAAAATCTTTCTCACTTATATAGTTCAGCTTTGATTTGTCAGTTAGGTTCGTTCCATTACAATGTGTACACCTCCAAAATGACCAGATATTTATCAATTATATATATATATATATATATATATATATATATATATATATATATATATATATATATATCTTTAGTTCCTCTTTATATTGATATATCTGGTCATTTTGGAGGTTTACGCATTGTAATGGAACGAAACTAACTGACAAATCAAGCTGAACTATATAAGTGAGAAAGATTTTCCGACATAAAAGTGTAGAGTAGACATATATTTGTATTATCAGAGGTTAAAAGATGTATGTGTACATGTTTTGGATATAAAAGTGTGTTAAAATATTGACTGTGTGTATCGGAATGTTACTTCAAACAAAAGTGTATGATATATTTTGTAAAGGAATATATGTGCTAATAAAGTAAATTTTAAAATATATTTATATTTTATTATGATTCAAAATAAGCAATTTCATTTAAGTTTTTAAATTTTTTAAAACTAAAAGTGGTGATGGCGTCAGTAAAGATAAGAATCTTAGCTTCATTGATATTAAAAAAGTGGAAGGCTACTAAAGACTTGGATTGGTCTCCGGTTCTTTCTACAGACGATGCGAATTTATCCTATAATCGGTTTGTGCTTAATACTAAAGTAACTACAATCAAATTCCATTCATCCAAAAATCAAACCTTGGTTTTCAAATGAGCTGGTAAAATCTATTCGAATTAGAGATCACTTGAGTAAAAAATAAAAATAAAAAACCATTTAATCTAGTATTGCAAAATGGTTTTATACATTTTAGGAATTCACTAAATATTTCAATTAAAAGGACGAAGCCAGTGGATGGTTATGGAATCTGTAATTACCATGAAACTTCTTTGGAAAAATATTGGGGGAATTATATAAATTAATAATATTAAACATGCATTTCCATTAGAACTATTTAACACTGGGGACAATTGCGATCTGGGAGGTGTAAAAAAAGTATGGGATGCTTCAAATAAGTATTATGTAGGTGTTGGTATCAACCTAGCCCGTGTTGTTCCACCTGTACTGGAACCTGTTGTTGGTGCCAACCAAGCCCGTGCTGCTCCACCTGTACTGGAACCTGTTGTTGGTGCCAACCAAGCCCGTGCTGCTCCACCAGTACTGGAACCTGTTGTTGGTGCCAACCAAGCCCGTGCTGCTCCACCTGTACTGGAACCTGTTGTTGGTGCCAACCAAGCCCGTGCTGCTCCACCTGTACTGGAACCTGTTGTTGGTGCCAACCTAGCCCGTGTTGTTCCACCTGTACTGGAACCTGTTGTTGGTGCCAACCAAGCCCGTGCTGCTCCACCTGTACTGGAACCTGTTGTTGGTGGCAACCTAGCCCGTGTTGTTTCACCTATACTGGAACCTGTTGTTGGTGCCAACCTAGCCCGTGCTACTCTACCTGTACTGGAACCTGTTGTTGGTGCCAACCTAGTCCGTGCTACTCCACCTGTACTGGAACCTGTTGTTGGTGCCAACCAAGCCCGTGCTGCTCCACCTGTACTGGAACCTGTTGTTGGTGCCAACCTAGCCCGTGTTGTTCCACCTGTACTGGAACCTGTTGTTGGTGCCAACCTAACCCGTGCTACTCCACCTGTACTGGAACCTGTTGTTGGTGCCAACCAAGCCCGTGCTGCTCCACCTGTACTGGAACCTGTTGTTGGTGCCAACCAAGCCCGTGCTACTCCACCTGTACTGGAACCTGTTGTTGGTGCCAACCTAGCCCGTGCTACTCCACCTGTACTGGAACCTGTTGTTGGTGCCAACCTAGTCCGTGCTACTCCACCTGTACTGGAACCTGTTGTTGGTGCCAACCTAGTCCGTGCTACTCCACCTGTACTGGAACCTGTTGTTGGTGCCAACCTAGCCCGTGCTACTCCACCTGTACTGGAACCTGTTGTTGGTGCCAACCAAGCCCGTGCTGCTCCACCTGTACTGGAACCTGTTGTTGGTGCCAACCTAGCCCGTGCTACTCCACCTGTACTGGAACCTGTTGTTGGTGCCAACCTAGTCCGTGCTGCTCCAACTGTACTGGAACCTGTTGTTGGTGCCAACTAAGCCCGTGCTGCTCCACCAGTACTGGAACCTGTTGTTGGTGGCAACCTAGCCCGTGTTGTTTCACCTATACTGGAACCTGTTGTTGGTGCCAACCTAGCCCGTGCTACTCTACCTGTACTGGAACCTGTTGTTGGTGCCAACCTAGTCCGTGCTACTCCACCTGTACTGGAACCTGTTGTTGGTGCCAACCAAGCCCGTGCTGCTCCACCTGTACTGGAACCTGTTGTTGGTGCCAACCTAGCCCGTGTTGTTCCACCTGTACTGGAACCTGTTGTTGGTGCCAACCTAACCCGTGCTACTCCACCTGTACTGGAACCTGTTGTTGGTGCCAACCAAGCCCGTGCTGCTCCACCTGTACTGGAACCTGTTGTTGGTGCCAACCAAGCCCGTGCTACTCCACCTGTACTGGAACCTGTTGTTGGTGCCAACCTAGCCCGTGCTACTCCACCTGTACTGGAACCTGTTGTTGGTGCCAACCTAGTCCGTGCTACTCCACCTGTACTGGAACCTGTTGTTGGTGCCAACCTAGTCCGTGCTACTCCACCTGTACTGGAACCTGTTGTTGGTGCCAACCTAGCCCGTGCTACTCCACCTGTACTGGAACCTGTTGTTGGTGCCAACCAAGCCCGTGCTGCTCCACCTGTACTGGAACCTGTTGTTGGTGCCAACCTAGCCCGTGCTACTCCACCTGTACTGGAACCTGTTGTTGGTGCCAACCTAGTCCGTGCTGCTCCAACTGTACTGGAACCTGTTGTTGGTGCCAACCTAGTCCGTGCTACTTATTCCACCTGTACTGGAACCTGTTGTTGGTGCCAACCTAGTCCATGGTGCTCCACCTGTACTGGAACCTGTTGTTGATGCCAACTAAGCCCGTGCTGTTCCACCTGTACTCAAAGCTGTTGTGTGCTAACCTAGCCAGTGCTGTTCCACCTGTACAAGAACCTGTTGTGGGTGCCAATTTAGCCCGTGCTGCTCCACCTGTACTGGAACCGGTTGTTGGTGCCAACCTAGCCCGTGCTGCTCCACCTGTACTGGAACCTGTTGTTGGTGCCAACCTAGCCTGTGCTGTTCAACCTGTACTGGAACCTGTTGTTGGTGCCAACCTACTAACAAATACTAACAGCTCCTCTTTAAGTTCATAGAATCTTTGAAGGACACGTCCGCGAGATAACCATCTTACTTCTGTATGCAACAATAGCTGCGTATGCTCACAATCTATAGCAGAACACCAAACTGTTAAATAAATTCTCTTTTAAAGGCCTACTTTTGATGTAGTTCACCATTTTCACAACAGTTTGCAAACGTCATTCAGTTCAGTCATCAATGACTTAGCAACAAGTGCTTCTCTGTTAAAAAAGCAATGAGTGAAAATAATATCTGGATTTTCCTTTCGGAATAATGCCAGAAACCATGTTGTGTCCTACCATCGCAGGGCAACCGTCTGTGCAATCACTAAAACAAGACAGCCAAGACAAACCAGCAGTGATAAAATAACTGTTCACTAATTGAAAAATGTCTAGTCCTGTTGTATTTTCAGGGAGGTCTTTACAACAGAACATCGTACATATATATATATATATATATATATATATATATATATATATATATATATATACTCATAAGTGCAGCTAAGTGACGGGACGACGAAACTTTTAAAAAGTCGTCCTCATATATTTTAGTTATTATTAAGATTGTACATTCCATACGGGAGAGACGCTGAAGAATTGTTGTGGCCAATTAAATCATAGTAGTAGGTCTATTAACACTAAATATGGTGGATATCGATCAAACCTGTTTCCTGTCCTCAGACCTGAGGTACTGTGTTCACACATTTTCCAAAAGTTAGTAAATACAAAATATATAAAAATATAAATTAATAAAGTAACTTATGCTGGACCACGACCATATTATTGAAGAGTATGAGTAGTCTCTGCAAGCACTCATCTTGACAGTACAATACATAACGCCAGTAGCTCCAGGTGACGGGTGAGTCCGGGAGTTGTTGGCAAAGTGTGCCGTCACAAAGAGGGCTCTAGACACCGAATACATCATCGCTGATATTATATTGTCATGTGAAATGGGTGACATTTCACAGAATTTAGTATTCAGTGTGTCACAGCAGGCATTTGATACTACAAGGAAGTTATTGTAGAGTAGGTAAAACACCGATGACTGCAGGTGAACAGCGTTGACTGTAGGTAAACAGCGTTGACTGTACGTAAAAACCGTTGACTGTAGGTAAACACCGTTGCCTGTAGGTAAACACCGTTGATTGTAGGTAAACACCGTTGACTGTGTAGATAAACACCGTTGACTGTAGATAAACACCGTTGACTGTAGGTAAACACCGTTGACTGTAGGTAAACACCGTTGACTGTAGG
>JAQJVL010001344.1:80000-207221 GCA_035578905.1 Stictocephala bisonia
TGATGTGTGGGTTGGCTAGTTCTGGTTTACGAAGGGCCGCTTTAATTATCATCTTTTGGATTATTTCAATAGGTGCAAGTATACTTTTATAACCACCACACCACTCAAGATTAACGTATTGTAGTATATATTGGATGTAAGCATTGTACACATATTTTAGAACTATTTGAGAAGGTGAATTGGTAAAACCTTTGATAGATTCCTAAAAATGAAAACATACTTACGTAATCTGCTTCAATAATTGTGTAATCTTAAATCCAACTGAAGGGGGTCCAAATTAGCTCTCAACGAAATAGGCATGTGTTTGGTTTTACTTAAATTCACAGTGAGCTCATTCTGATCAAACCAACGCTTGACGGTCAGTAGGCTGTTCCCCACTGTGCTATACACTTCCTCCCAACTATCACCTTCAAACAGAAAAGCAGTGTTGTCAGCGTACAAGAGTATCTCACCATTCCTTAAATGTATTCTTCCTTGGTTGGTATTGTACATTAATAACAACAAAGGACCTATTGTTGAGTCCTGAATAACTACATAATCTATCTGTTACGATTGTAACATCTATGATCTATGCTCTGTTGATTTTTTCATATTTTGCATGTCATTGAGTATTTGGTCTATTTAATAACTTGCTCTGTGTTTTGTTGACTGATTTCATATTTTTCATTTCTTTTTTATTTCGTATTGTGTATTATATTTTGTATAATTATGTTATGTGTGATAGTTTTTAAGAACTTTTGACTTTCAACAGTACTCTTTAGAATCTAGCATGTAGTATTAAGTCTGTTGTGTGATTTAGTATGGGTTGAGGAAAAAATTGTTTTAGATGTAAGTTATTTGGTAAGTACACCTGAAGAAGGCAGAAGTTTTTTTATATCTGTCGAAACGTTGTGTTTGTTTCTTAAACACTCAAAGCATTGGAAATCTCCAAATATTATCTACATATCAAAAAAGTTTATGGTAGTATTTGTTTATCTATTTGTTGCAAAGAATTGTTTCCTTATGAAAAAGTTTTCTGAAGGCAGAAAAATGTAATTTATCAAAAAACAAAGCCATTTTGTGTACGTCTCAGAGTAATTTATTATAATGCCAGTATGTACAATAGGGGATTAACGGCCAGATATGTCACACTGTGGATGATATGTCCCAACTAAGAAGAAATAACTTGAAATATTTAGATGGGGGCTTTTGTAGTTTACATTTAATTAAGAATGTCTTAAATCTTACGACTAATTAAAACTAATTGGCCTATCTTTTGAGTTAAAAATATATTGATGTTAAAGAGTAAATTTTATATAAAACTCATTATGTATTTTGATTTTATTATCAGATTAAATCCAATACTTTTAATATTTCTTAATTAAGGTATTTTCAGTTAAAATTCAAAAGGTTTAAATAGAAAATACTTTTCACTTAAGTATTTTATAACAAATTAGACTAAAGAAACAACACTGTTATACTCAGCAAATAGGTTAAATTTGTCCTGTTGGAGAGAAACTAGTCCCATATTGCATTAACTTTCTACCAGCTCTACTTTCAATTGCTCCTGAATACTGCAATCCACCTTAGCTAATAGTTCGGCGTGAGGTAAGATGGTTTGAGATAACTGTACTATATGGCTCACTTTTATGTGGTATTTTATTTTATTTTGGTAATGTCTGAGGGAATACATTATCTAAATACTGACTTTTATCGGAAAAGGTAGTGTGTAGCCTATTACATCCGAGCTATACCTGTAATAATAAAGTGTTTATGGTTTGAACTTTCATATCAGGAAATGTAATGAGAACAAAAGCAAGATTAAAGTATCATTAAAATATAACTTAAAGTAAATCAAACTAAATACTTTGAAAAAATAAAACAATTCTTTTTATAATTTACTACTGTACTCAATTATTTTTTATTTTAAAAGTTTAGCCCACCATAATTTTATTAAATTTGTTAATCAAATAAATCAATCAATTAATATAGGTCCATAAGAATGTATGGGAATGTTGGAGACCAGCGAGACGGAAAATGTCCTGAGGTCGGAGAGGAAAATGGTTTCTTAGTGAGCCTCTAAGAACCAAGATAAACCTATGTACACAATTTAAAGTCAATTGGTCGTATAGTTTTGGAAAAATAGTAGTGAGGGTAAATGTCTTTTTAATATATATAAAATTTAAACTTTTCCTATTGAAATAAGTTTGTTCTCTTAGATAAAAAAGATTCAAAGTCTAGACAAATCTGTAAGTCTAATTTTAGAGGGCACAAATTACTGTAGTTGACTATGAATCAGTGAAATATCGAGTATCTCGCCATATTTAGCCATATCCTTTGAACTGGCTATGCATTTGGTCAAATTAAATCGTAAATTTTCCGATTAAAATCAGTTTGTTCTCTTAGATTAAAAATTTTCAAAGTCTAGAGAAATCTGCAAGACTAATTATAGAGAGCACAAAGTACTATATTTGACTATGAATCAATAAAATATTGTGCTTCTCGCCATGTTTATCTATGTCCTATGATCTGGCTATGCATGCTTTACAATTAGTTTTAAATTTTCGGTTGAAAACAGTTTGTTCTCCTGGATAACAAAGTTTCATAGTCTACAAAAACCTGTAAGTTTACTTTTAGAGGGCGCAAAGTACAGTAATTGACTCTGAATCAGTGAAATATCATGTTTCTAGGCATGTTTAGCCATGTCCTATGATCTGGCTTTACATGTGTTCAGATTAAATTGTATATTTTCCATTGAATACAGTATGTTATCCTAGATAACAAAGTTTCACAGTCTGAAAAATCTGTAAGTCTACTCTTAGAGGCCGTAAATTAACCAATTTGATTTACACGCACAAATTGAAAATCTAACTCTACCTAAGGATGAAGGAGGTGAGATAAAGCAAAAAGTCAAAGGGCTAAAGTAGTAGATCGTCTCAAATCAGGCACAGAAAATGGTGTTAGTTTTGCTGTAGAACCGTTCATTTAGCCGCTACAGTCCAATTAGAGAAACGCCGTTAAAAGCAATGCCAACATTTTTGGCACTAAAATGGCTAGCATCTTCGATTTACTAAGAATTTTTCAAAATCCCTTCATATTGCACATCTACAACATTTCCTTTGACTCCACAAAATTTCAGCCACGTAGGCTTAGTACTTTTTTAGTTACAGCGATGAGGGAATGAGTCAGTGGTATTTGAATTTTACAGGTACAAGATAATATCTTTTATGTAATAAGTTATGCTATTTTCCTTATTTATTTCAGCAGTGTCCCTCCTTAATTTGGTTGGTAATCTTTACAATCAAACAACTATCATAGATATGTGTCTATAGGGTACACCTCTTTGTCCAACAATCAAACAACTATCATAGATATGTGTCTATAGGGTACACCTCTTGGTCCAACAATCAAACAACTATCATAGATATGTGTCTATAGGGTACACCTCTTGGTCCAACAATCAAACAACTATCATATATATGTGTCTATAGGGTACACCTCTTGGTCCAACAATCAAACAACTATCATAGATATGTGTCTATAGGGTACACCTCTTGGTCCAACAATTCGCTTTTCCAATTGACTCAATAATATTTTAAATGGTACTGTTCTACTATAATATTTATTAGAAATTCACTATCTGAAATACAGACTAACGCATCTAACAATACACAAAGTTAAGTTTGTAATAAATGTATTCATTAGAGCAACGTTTATTCATTTTGTTCTGATTAATTGGTACACTAATTAATTATTCAACCAGCTAACTCTTTTCTTAACAGTTTATAACTTTAGATTTCTTGGTGACAATAAAATCTGGAAGAAATAATGTAGATCTTGTTTTATTCAAAGAATCTGGGATCTTCTTTTAGGTTTTTAAAACTATTTAGCAGAAACGTCTGAGTACTAAATTATTGTAAAACTGCCACAGTTTTTTACCTCCTTGTTAAAATGCTAACAACCATGTACTTACGTTGTATTAATAGTTTTATTTTCCATGCATATACTTGGAATAAAATATGAATATTTTCGATGCCTAATGAGTTTATTTCACAATGTAGTTATTTGTTGATGTACATTATATATTTGATAGTGTTTACTGTTAGATTTAGTTATGATTTTGTTGTTAGATTTATTGGTAAAGCTGATTGGGTCATTTTAATATCACAAAATATAGTTAGGAGTCTATATACAAAAATTGATGAAATATAAAACCTCTAAGACGTATATTTATGAAATATAAAACCTCTAAGACGTATATTTATGAAATATAAAACCTCTAAGACGTATATTTATGAAATATAAAACCTCTAAGACGTATATTTATGAAATATAAAACCTCTAAGACGTATATTTATGAAATATAAAACCTCTAAGACGTATATTTATGAAATATAAAACCTCTAAGACGTATATTTATGAAATATAAAACCTCTAAGACGTATATTTATGAAATATAAAACCTCTAAGACGTATATTTATCTTAATATGTTTTAAACTTAACTTAAACTTGTATTAAATTATTTATCTTAACTTCACGTAGCTAATTGAAGTTGAAACAATTCATTGTATGATTATAGCTATTTTTACTGCTATTTGTTCTGTACATGCTGCTTATCCATCTGTTTAGTGCTCTTCAACATAAACTAACACCGTATTATTACTTATAATATTACGTATTTACTTATAATTATTTAAGTTCACGGTTACAAACTGTTTTTTCAGCTATAAATTTATAATGTCGTATTACACTTAATATGTTTACAATTACGAACTAATGTGAGTTATTATTTTACCACAAGAAAAAACTAATAATAATAATGAAAAAAAATTTACGGCTTCACAGATGAAGGCAATAAATGTTTACAGCTGATCTCTCTGATGTGTATGCCAGCTGTACCTACGTCATTCAAATACCATGGTTTACTCTTACCTATAACTTATATTTGTTCGTAGTAAATGATTTTGATATATTATTTTATACACTAACATTGTATTATTTACTAAAATAGATAAGTATGAGTATTGTAGTAAAATATCCTATAAGCTTCCTAAAACAATCTGAAGACAATCTATTCCAGGATCTCTATCTCCCTCCCCCTCCCTCCCCATCCCCCCCTCCCACCCCTCCCTCTCCCTCCCTCCTTATTGCTTATATACTTATAATACTCCTTAATACTTATAGGATATTTTACTACAAAAGAATGTCACGAGGTAAAAAACATTACATCTTTATTATACCTATGACTGAATTTCAGGTTTAATAACTATATATGTATTATTAGTAATACATTTAAAAATATTATATAAATTTTTAGATGTATAACTGGTATACAATATTATTTAATAAACAACAATTCATGTAAAGACAATAGTATTTGTTAACAGATAGTATTTTGTGATGTTATTTGTTTGGGATTACATTTGGGAGATCAAGAAATAGGTCATAAAGTTAAAACAAAATATGATATAGGGTAAGAATAATACAAACAATTAATATGGAGCCACCTCAGAATATATAGGTTTGATTACTTTGAGAATATCTTAGATTTGCTGACTGAACAAAGTATCTTAGAGTAAAACTCCCTAGTTTAAAGAGGCTGGTTCAAAGGTAATATTGTAGTTTACTGTAAATATTTACTGTATCAAAATTAACACATTTAACTATTTTTATAATTAAATGAACGTTTACTGAAATATTCATAATTGCAAATACCTTTTGAAATATTGAACATGCGTATTTTGTTCACATGTTGATAGAATTTAAAGATTTAAAATAAGAAATCCAAAATGCCAACAGCTATCACAGATCTCTAGTGTACATGTCCTTAAGAAACTCAATGTGGGTAGTAGAGCCAATACAACGAAGCCACCCACGTGCCACCAAGATGTAAATAACGGATGCTGTTTATTTTCACGTCGTATATTTTTACAACCTGTCTTGGAGGAAGCCTTATGGTATTCTAACAGCTATCACAGATCTCTGGTGTACATGTTGTTCAGTAACTCAATGTGAGTAATAGAGCCAATACAATGAAGCCACCCACGTGTCACCAAGCTGTAAATAACGGATGCTGTTTATTTTCACGTCGTATACTTTTACAACCTGAATGGAGGAAGCCTTATGGTATTCTAACAACTATCACAGATCTCTGGTGTACATGTTGTTCAGTAACTCAATGTGAGTAATAGAGACAATACAATGAAGCCACCCACGTGTCACCAAGCTGTAAATAACGGATGCTGTTTATTTTCACGTCGTATACTTTTACAACCTGAATGGAGGAAGCCTTATGGTATTCTAACAGCTATCACAGATCTCTAGTGTACATGTTGTTCAGTAACTCAATGTGAGTAATAGAGACAATACAATGAAGCCACCCACGTGTCACCAAGCTGTAAATAACCGATGCTGTTTATTTTCACGTCGTATACTTTTACAACCTGTCTTGGAGGAAGCCTTGTGATATTCTAACAGCTATCACAGATCTCTAGTGTACATCTTGTTCAGTAACTCAATGTGGGAAGTAGAGCTATTAAAACGAAGCCACCCACGTGCCACCAAGCTGTAAATAACGGATGCTGTTTATTTTCACGTCGTATACTTTTACAACCTGAATGGAGGAAGCCTTATGGTATTCTAACAGCTATCACAGATCTCTGGTGTACATGTTGTTCAGTAACTCAATGTGAGTAATAGAGACAATACAATGAAGCCACCCAAGTGTCACCAAGCTGTAAATAACCGATGCTGTTTATTTTCACGTCGTATACTTTTACAACCTGTCTTGGAGGAAGCCTTGTGATATTCTAACAGCTATCACAGATCTCTAGTGTACATCTTGTTCAGTAACTCAATGTGAGTAATAGAGACAATACAATGAAGCCACCCACGTGTCACCAAGCTGTAAATAACCGATGCTGTTTATTTTTACGTCGTATACTTTTACAACCTGTGTTGGAGGAAGCCTTGTGATATTCCAACAGCTATCACAATGTTACTATGATGTAATCATGAAACAGATATGAGAATAGTGTGTACTGTATATTTTGGTATGAGCACTAAATCTAAATATACCGTCTTTAGAGCAAATATATCTCACGATGTTTTATAACTTAAATGTTTAGTATCTCTTAAAGCCTTTACTTTTAAATGTGTAGTGGTTTTTATCAGAACATAACATTATAATTAATATGATTTATAATAAATAATAATGTAGAACAAGTTATTATCTTCCTCTAAATCACAGTTTATGTCAATCTGGATTGAATACTTTCTCCAAATTGAAATCCAAATTGAATTTGGTAAAAGTGTAATTCTCTTCATTCATTGAATGAGTACTGAACGACCTGGTTGGTGTAAAGAGTATTGTTAGATCACGTGACTTGTTTAAGCTGTTTGTAGACGATTATGTAGTAACTATGGAATTTCAATATATTTCAATGATAATATAACTTATAAGGAAAGTATGCCAAATCCAAAACACGTGCGCACTTCTTTTACAGGCTAAACATGGAAGTTTATTTTCTGCAAAGCATTCAATCACAATATAAATCCATTTTATAAAAAAACCACTGACATTCAAATTGTTATTAAATTGGATGAGAAGAGGCTAAACATGGAAGTTTATTTTCTGCAAAGCATTCAATCACAATATAAATCCATTTTATAAAAAACCACTGACATTCAAATTGTTATTAAATTGGATGAGGAGTAGATCGTGTATTAAGTGTATATTGGTGGTCAATATCAATGAAAAGTTACTGTAATAAAACACAATATTACCATGGGGAAAGTGTGGATTTTCTTTAAATTTCAGAAATACTATTCTTAATTTGTTGATAACTCTGGTTGTAAAATAAATTTGCCGACGTGATGGCTTAGTAGTTAAGGCTTTGGCCTTCCAAGCCTAGGCTTCAGTCTGGGACAATTGTCAAGGTTCAACCCCCAACTGAGCTAGCAGTCAGTAGTTAATTCGTTGAATAAAGTTCACACACAGGCCTGTAGGCACATATGAACTGGTAAAATGAAGTTTAGAAAAAAGAAGAAGAAAAATGATTATCTCTAAACAGACTACACTGACAGATAAGGGGTGCGTCGTAGCTTGATAAATGCTCACAAAAGGGTGGAACTGAAACGACACTGACCGTCAATAGTGAATATGCTAAACAGAGTTTGTGGAATATGGAATAAGCCGTCAGTAGCAGGAATATTAATAAAGGGAATTCATGCTATAAAGGGAAATAATGAGAAATTTAGGTATATGGTTATTGAACATGTCCTTAGTCATTCTAGCCCAGCAACACAAGAAAGAAAATCATACTTTAAACTATCTAATATTGTAAATATGCATACCCAAAAGTCACATTTTGATAATATAAACAATAATGCTTCTTCAAGAGCTTTGTTATTAGTCAGTGCAAATTCGTATACGAATACTTCTTCAAGCAGATTATAAAAATGCTTTTTAATACCATAATTAATTTATATCTTGACTATAGCTATTTATTTTGCCAATACATTACTTAAAGGCCATTCACACTTCAGAAGGATTTTGACCTCACCAATAATGCCCCGCCATCTCTCTCGATCTTGCATCAAGCCAACATCTATCCCCATACTTCTCATTTCTTTCCCAATGTGGTCTTTCCAGCGTAGACGTGGTCGTTCCAAAGGTCACTTTCCTCCTGGTAAACCATCTGATACATCATTCGTCAGTGTTTCCTCTTCTCTTCTTGTCACATGGCCTGCCCATCGTAGTCTTATGCTTTTATCTGTGCTATTATGTCTGGGTCGTTGTAAAGTTCTCTTAGCTCTTTGTTGGTTTGGATCCTTCATATTTCCTCGTTGTATACAGAAACATAACACATCTTAAAATTTTGGTTTCGACCACTATCAGCTTCTCTCCAGTCTGCTTTGAGACTACCCACACTTCTGAGCCACACAAGATAACTGGTAGTATTATAGTTTTGTAAACCCGCACTTTTGTCTTTTTTTGATAACATTTTACTTTTTAACAGTCTTTGTAAAGCCCAGTAAGATCGATTAGCAATTAATATTCTAGGATTTACTTAATTTTTCTCCAGATTTCCTTGGACAATAATTACCCCCAAATATTTAAATTCGGTAACTCTTTCAAAAGTAAAATTTTCCACATGTAGATTGTCCTAATATTAACACTGTGCCGGCCTACCGTAAGATATTTTATTTTTTGTTCATTTACCCCCAGTCCAACCTCTATAGGTTCTTTTATTAGAGTTGTTGCCAAGCTTTTCAAGTTATTTTAATCTTCTGCTAGAAGTGCTACGTTATCTGCAAACGCTAAAATAATAACTTGTTCCTACTTCTATTCTTTGATCATGCTGTTTAGATTAAATAATACAGGAGATAGTCCGTCTCCTTGCCTAATTGCAGTTAGTACATTAAATTCGATAGATAGTTCACTGTTGATTCCAACTTGCGTCTAGATTCTTCAGTACATGCTTTTGTCAAGTTAATCAAATTCTTGGGGATTTCCAACTGTTGTAAACATTTCTACAATTGAATTCTATTTATACTGACATAGGCTTTTCTAAAGTCGAGAAATAGGAGATGAACACATTCGTCAAAATCAATACTTTGAAAGGATTTGTTTGATAATGAAAAGTTGATCAGTGGTCGACCTTTGTCTTCTAAAACCTGCTTGGTGTTCACCAAGAATTTCCTCTAAATTTTCTTGAAACCTCTTTTCCAGGATTTTGGATAATACTTTATATGTGGTGTTTAACAAAGATATTACTCTGCAATTGTTGTAGTCCAGTTTGTCTCCTTTTTTGTGTATGGGGACTATAATATTTTGCCAATACATTAGTTTCATCAAATAAGTATGTAATTAAGTAGACTTTGTATATAGACTTGAATACAACCATACTAGCAATATTTGTATATAGACTTGAATACAACCATGCTAGTAATATTTGTATATAGACTTGAATACAACCATGCTAGCAATATTTGTATATAGACTTGAATACAACCATGCTAGCAATATTTGTATATAGACTTGAATACAACCATGCTAGCAATATTTGTATATAGACTTGAATACAACCATGCTAGCAATATTTGTATATAGACTTGAATACAACCATGCTAGCAATATTTGTATATAGACTTGAATACAACCATGCTAGCAATATTTGTATATAGACTTGAATACAACCATGCTAGCAATATTTGTATATAGACTTGAATAAACCATGCTAGCAATATTTGTATATAGACTTGAATACAACCATGCTAGAAATATTTGTATATAGACTTGAATACAACCATGCTAGAAATATTTGTATATAGACTTGAATACAACCATGCTAGCAATATTTGTATATAGACTTGAATACAACCATGCTAGCAATATTTGTATATAGACTTGAATACAACCATGCTAGCAATATTTGTATATAGACTTGAATACAACCATGCTAGCAATATTTGTATATAGACTTGAATACAACCATGCTAGCAATATTTGTATATAGACTTGAATACAACCATGCTAGCAATATTTGTATATAGACTTGAATACAACCATGCTAGCAATATTTGTATATAGACTTGAATACAACCATGCTAGAAATATTTGTATATAGACTTGAATACAACCATGCTAGCAATATTTGTATATAGACTTGAATACAACCATGCTAGCAATATTTGTATATAGACTTGAATACAACCATGCTAGCAATATTTGTATATAGACTTGAATACAACCATGCTAGCAATATTTGTATATAGACTTGAATACAACCATGCTAGCAATATTTGTATATAGACATGAATACAACCATGCTAGCAATATTTGTATATAGACTTGAATACAACCATGCTAGCAATATTTCACTCAATATTAGTTTAGTGCAGACCGTTAATAGCTTGGTGAACTCTTGAGAATCAACATAAATGTTTATATCTATTGGGAGATAATTAAATTATAAAAGGCTATAAATAAATATATTATATTTATATGGAATTCCTAGGACAATAAATGTTACTTAACTTTGTCACGTATATCAATGAACCATCACCTGACTTCAAACATGAATTTAAGGATTATATTACATTATGGTCTGTCATGGTATTTCAATTGAACACTACTGTCAGTGCAGAAATTATGTGCACCCGAGTTTGTAGGTTGTTTTCTAAGGAACTAAGAGGCCTACGAACAATCTAATCACATCATTGTTTTTCTCGTTTAGTTTTACATTATTACATATGCATTGTCAAATATTATTATAAATTAAAAAATATTTATCCTAGTCGGAAAAAAAAGTACAGGAATTTTAACTAGTTTTCATTGTACACTAAATTTACACAGTTATTACTCAAAAAATCATAAATAAAATTTATATTTTATACCTCGTTGTTAAGAAGTTTTTTTAGAAGTTTTATGAGTTTTAGAATTTTAACTTCTTTTAGAAATTTAACTTAAAATAAGTTCTCTTCAATTCCATGAAATTTTGTTTTCTTAGCTTCTAGAGGTCGTAAAATTGATCATTTCTTCTTGTTGTAATCTTCATGACATGTATAGTTACGATACATTACTTTCATATGTAAAATGCTGTGATTTTATATTGATTTAAATCAATTTAAATGTATATAAATCAATTAAGAGTTATTTTAAATTGATTTCAATCTTTTTTAAATCACCGTATTTACTTACAAATATGAAAGTAATGTATCGTAACTATACATGTCATAAGGATTACAGCAGGACCAAATAATCAATTTTACGGCCTCTAGAAGCCAAGAAAACAAAGTTTCATAGAATTGACCATAACTTATTTTCTTGAAGAGTTAAATTTCTAAAACTTATAGAAAACCTTTTTACCGACGAGGTATAAAAATATAAATGTGATATATTCGTAAGTTTTTCAATAATAATGGCGTAAATGTAATGTACGGAGAAAAATAGTCAAAATTCTGGTCCTTTTTTGTTCCAACTAGGACAAGAATAACTAAAATTTATAAGAAGATTTTAAAATGCAAGTGACATAATGTAAAATTAAATGAGGAAAACAATAATGTGATTAGATTTGTCGTCCTCTTAGTTCCTTAAAAAACAACTTTCAAACTAGAGTGCACATCATTTCTGCGCCGACAGTAGACTTATTATTCTAGTGGATTTTTAGTAGATAATCCAATTATCCCATCAATTTGTCGACCAACTTCAATCAGGTAATTTTCAACATAAGTGGTTACTGTGATACTCAAATCCTTGTGTAATGTCATTAAACCGAATAGGTAATATCAGTGAAGGAGCTTAGTGGATACAGCAATAATACCAGATTATCGGACATGGAACTCGGCTAGCAACCACTGAACCTGTTTTAACTGAAAAAAAAAACATCTGGCTGTTTTGAAAAAAGGGTATTATTTGTTTTTGTAAATGTCTTTAAATAGATCATATATACTTTCTATTTATTTGATAGGTTCATAATATTACAGAAAATTGATGACTGACAAAGTCACTTATTGGTATAACGCACTGATCCAACGAAGTTTAATTTTAAAGTTGCACCCCTCTCCCCCCCGCCTGGTGATGCCATTGATATTATAGCAGCACACATTGTTAGTATAATAATTAACTGTTAGAATACTTAATATCATTCAATATTTCTTCCTCATTAAAATAATCTTATTTCTGAGTTCCCCAAATATTTCAACTTAGAATTAGTAATAATTCCAATATTAGTTACAAAGGACAAGACATATAAAACGTGATGTCACATGTTTACTATGTAAGAGTTAAACACCTATTTAAATACAGTTAAGGATATATTTTTACCAAAAATCTAAGCTTAAATCTTAATCCTAATCTTAAAACAGGACATCCTAAAGCTTGTTTCTAAACTTTACGGCGTGGCTTCTTAGGTTAAAATGATCTAAAACTTCCCTCTTAATATAGCCTCTAAAGTGCTGTCCGTGCTGTTTAGAAAAAAATTTGGAATGAAAATCCCAACTAAATAAAAGTCAAATTCACTATATAGGTTATTATAAAAATTATTAATGGTTTCTGCTATGTCAAACTAAAATATGGTTAAAATATGAATCAATTTTCAAATTGCAGTGCTCTACATATTAACTGTACCAACAGTAAATTATTCAAAATTCCTGAAATATAACACAATATTTTCAAATATAACAGCAGTTTTCAGTTTTAACATTTAGCAACATATGTAACAAGCCCTTGTCTATACAAATAAGTATATAAATAATGGACACATGTTAGCTAACTATTGCAAGTCAACCTACAGCCGTACTCTGGCTGTATATTGGTGGGGACCTATCCAGCCAACGAGATACGAGGGTGGAAGTTCTTCCAGCTGCCACAAAGCTGATGGCTGCTGATAAATATTTCTCTGTGGATTAGTTGATCATGTTGGGTTCGAGGAGGTGAGTGCCAGAGAAGAAGATGCCGCGGAACCAAGATATAAACCATCTTCGGCCAGCAAAAAGAGTCCGACCCGACCTGACTGAGCCAAATCCACCAGCAAGGCGAAGACCGTAGCCATGGTGGAACTTATACTAAGCACCGAAGCTAACAGCCACTAGGACATCTTCAGTGAAAAATCACCGTGAGGAAGCATCTACAGCTCAGAACCTGGTCACTGAAACCAAACACTCTATCATTAGTATTAGCATTTTACCCACCTGACTGCCATTCTCAAGCAGCTGGCTGTGTTACCTAGCGCCCTAGCAGAGCTCGTGCTACAACTTCACTGGGGTATGCTGGACACCGATGTAGGAATGACACATCCCATTGACATCAGGAAGGAGGCTAGATCATAATAATGGGTGACTGACGGGGCCGATAACCCCCCGCCACTAAGATGGTAGGATTTTGTCTAAAAATTACTTCTACAAGATGTCTTACAAGTCACCCCTCGATTAACTTTTTTTATGAATAAATATTAGTTTAAACTGAACTGAACTGAAAATGAAATATGAATATATAACGAAACGTTGGGGACTGATTAAAATACAACTGAAGGGGTTTGTATGTATGAACAATGTTAACCCCCTTCCTCCTAAAAGGGGGTAGTGTGTTGGTCAAACGTTTTCAATAGGAACCCTGCACTATAACCCCTACACTATAAAAGTTATTTTAATGAAGTTAAAATTTTCACTTACCAGTTTTTTTTTTTAACTTTGACTCCAAATCCAACGTAAAATTAGTTATTACCAGAATCAAAGAAAACATAAACAATAATGAATAATATATTATTTATTAGTTTTTGTTTTGTCTGATAGACGTCTAGTATGACAGTCTGAGAATACCAATAGCTTGTTTTTACGTTTACGTCAAACGTTTTCGAATGGATATGTCGACGTGGTACTGTGGTGGAGTGACCTCTTGACCTTTCACAACATTTTTTTCTTTTTGGTTTATCTCCAAATTAAAGTTTATGACACAAAAGCCGCAAACCTCGACGGATTAATGACAAGGATCAAAGATGTCTGCCACCTGGAAATAATATAAATTGTGAGACACGGTTTTGAATCCAGGCTTACGTTTGTCAAGAAGTACACGGGAGCCATTTATTGCATCTCTCCGAATGAATTCGAGGTAAGTTTTCAAGGTTTTAAACATTTTTAATTATTGAAAAATTATTCACAAGTGAAGGGGCATTAGGAAACAATTCCAAATTTAATTAGGTATCAAATTTCCTAGCGTATTGTTAGAGATCTATAGTTTGTGCTATTGTTATTCTCTTTTAATACCTTTAAAATTAGATATCACTTGCCAGGGTTCCAATTAAAAAATTTGACTTTCCCCCAAACTACAACCTTTTCACTATTTTTTATAGTTAGAAAACTCCTCTTTAGGTCATATAAACATTCCCTGATTTAAATCTCTTCATTTATGTTCATAAAAAAGGTAATTGAGGGGACCCTGTAACTTATATTATACCACATTGACAATACCACAAACCTTACTTTAACTGTAATGTTATAATAGTTAGTCGCCTCGCCTATAAGTGTCTGGGTAGGTGTGAGGCTCATCACAAACGTACATATCTAAGTAGATGTGAAGTTCATCACAAACGTACGTGTCTAGGTAGGTGCGAGGTCCATCATAAACGTACGTGTCTAGTTAGGTGAAAGGTTCATCTCAAACGTACGTGTCTAGGTAGGTGCGAGGTCCATCATAAACGTACGTGTCTAGTTAGGTGAAAGGTTCATCTCAAACGTACGTGTCTAGGTGGGTGCGAGGTCCATCATAAACGTACGTGTCTAGTTAGGTGAAAGATTCATCTCAAACGTACGTGTCTAGGTAGGTGGGAGGTTCATCACAAACGTACGTGTCTAGTTAGGTGAAAGGTTCATCACAAACGTACATATCTAAGTAGATGTGAAGTTCATCACAAACGTACGTGTCTAGTTAGGTGCGAGGTCCATCATAAACGTACGTTTCTAGTTAGGTGAAAGGTTCATCACAAACGTACATATCTAAGTAGATGTGAAGTTCATCACAAACGTACGTGTCTAGTTAGGTGCAAGGTCCATCATAAACGTAAGTTTCTAGTTAGGTGAAAGGTTCATCACAAACGTACGTGTCTGGGTAGGTGGGAGGTTAATAAGCTGATATATGGGTATATTCAGCTATGCCCATTATGTTGAGAACGTCAAGACTGTAGCTGTTGAGATAAATGTCTCTGACTCCCTGAGAGAGACGATGTGTCTGGCTGGGTAGGTGGCAGATACACCACAAACGTACGTGCCTGGTAGGCGGGATGTTAATAAGTTGAGATACGAGTATATTCAGCTCTACTCGGTTTGTTGAGAATGTCAAAAGTTTAGCTGCTGAGATAATGGCCCTGACTCCCTGACAGATGATGTGTCAGGGTAGGTACGAGTGTCATCACAAACGTACGTGCCTGAGTAGGTGGTAGGTTCATCACTATCGTACGTGTCTGAGTAGGTGGGAGGTTAATAAGCTGATATATGGGTATATTCAGCTATGCCCATTATGTTGAGAACGTCAAGAGTGTAGCTGTTGAGATAAGTGTCTCTGACTCCCTGACAGACGATGTGTCTGGGTAGGTGGCAGGTTCATCACAAACGTACGTGCCTGGATAGGCGGGAGGTTAATAAGTTGAGATACGGGTATATTCAGCTCTACCCGGTCTGTTGAGAATGTCAAAAGTGTAGCTGCTGAGATAAATGGCCCTGACTCTCTGACAGATGATGCGTCATGGTAGGTACGAGGGTCATCACAAACGTAAATACCTGGGTAGGTGGGAGGTTCATCACTAACGTACGTATATTTTATAGATATAAAACTCCTCTTTAGGTCATATAAACATTCCCTAATTTAAATCTCTTCATTTATGTTCATAAAAAAGGTAATTGAGGGGGACTTTTAGGACAGCCTGTAACTTATATTATACCACATTGACAATACCACAAACCTTACTTTAACTATATTGTTATAATAGTTAGTCGCCTAGTTCATCACAAACGTATGTCCCTGGGTAGGTGAAAGGTTAATCACAAACTTAAATGTGTCTGGGTAGGTGGGAGGTTCATGTCAACGTACGTGTCTGGGTAGGTGGGAAGTTAATAAGTTGAGGTACGGGTATATTCAGCTATACCTGATTCGTTGAGAATGTCAAGAGTGTAGTTACAGAGATAAATGACTCTGACTCCCTGACAGATTATGTGTCTGGGTTTACTTGATAAATACGTCATGAGTGTCACGCTTCTTCATATATGTCTTCTCTAAAAACCATACAAAAATATCTGATTATTGTTAAATCTAGTATATGATTCACTGCTATATTTATAATATTTCATAATATTTGACCAAAAATCAATTAATTTTAGGTTAATTGATATTTGTAAAAATATATTTCAAAGTTATTCCAAAGTTTTAAACCAAAATTAATAATAAATTAGATGCTTGCGTGGTTACATGTACGTTCCATTAGAATTCCTACCTAATGATGAAAGATTTCATTACATGTGCGTTAAAATTTTTCTAGCTTTATTTCAGCCCCTTAATTCATATTTTTTTTATTACATTAAATATTTCCATGTCCAAATGAATATTAATTTTTAACTTGGTAAATTACTTTGTTAAATAAAATTTAAGTTATTACATTATTCATAAATAGCTTTTTTATGGTACTGGTTTGGTAGTTGGTGGAAACTTATTTAACTAATTAAACTAAATAAGAGACAAAGTTTGGGTTCGACTTAAAAGCTCCTTAGAGACATATCCTTATTAACTTTGTTAGCTATATGAATAGATGCGACCTACTTTAGTTCTTGGTTTTGTCCAAAGAGAATATTATCAACTCATAAAGTTTAAAAAAATGTAAAACACAATAACTAAGTTTAGCTTATAATCCCCTATTCAGGACATCAGTCATAAGGTAATAAACGTTAATTCAATGAATTCCTTATTACAAATACAATGGCATTATTTACCTTAAGTCTAAATATCGATACTTCGAAGGAGTTATAACTAATTGGTTTCGACATTATTTAATCATGGTTGTAAACACAACAGGATATTTTTTAAACGACATAGAAAATGTTGTTCAGTTTTGTTGTACAAGCACACGTCTTATCTTAAATCTCGATCTATAAGTAAATATTTACTGTCGTACCTGTACTTTTAAATTATTAATAACAAGTGTAAGTTCTATTTTAATTTTTTAGTACAAAGTTGAGTGCACATTGAATATAACTAAAATCTTACTTAACAGTTACTGAGTTAGTGATGTAGCATGTAATGCTAAGAAAATCTATTAATTTTTCTATTTATAACATATTTAAAAACCTAAAATTTGGGTGTATAATAGTACAATGCTCAGCTGTGAGGTTTCATGGTGGTGAGGTTTTCCAATAATTCAATGTTATTGCCATTGGCGGTAATGCAATATTTCATTATTATTAGTTAACCTCATTGTTTGTTAACGTTACAAGTTATATTGCATCGACTGTTGAAAACCTCAACTGTAAATATCATGTCCCACCAAACAACGCTAATATTACATACATTATAATAGTGATTAAAAACTAAATTTTTGATTTTGAACTAACTGCTTGTAAACTGGTTACAGTTTAGTGGTTAATAACATTTGTTTAAACTAAATAATAACTGTGCTGAGAACTGACGTTATTTTATACAGTTGCTGTAATAAGTATACATTATTTTAAAATGTTATTCACATTGTTTTATTATTGTTATCAGTAGATATTATGTAATTCATATCTAATCAAAGACGATTCATATCATAGACTATTCAGCAAGAGTAGCAGAATTCTATATATAATTCATAATGAATAACCCAAATGCCTCTAGATACATTTTCTTTACATATTAGTTGTAATTTCATGGATAAATATTTTTGTTAATTTTTATCTAATTAACTATGTAACAACATACAAAATTGTACGTATTTTAAATTACAATATACTTTAAATATTACGATTTAAATTTATACAATGCATTATTATATTTTAATATTGATCAAAATATTGTCCAAGTGAGTAGATAGTTTTGTTCAAAACATCAGGTTTACTTATAATTAGAATTTTTGGTATTTATATATATATTTTTTTTTATTATTTGGTGGTAGGTGAGAGTAAACAGGTTTCCAATATTTTTAGGCGATTTTTTGTAAAATTCTTTATTGCGAGTGAGTATATTTTTATGTATACATTTGTTCTTATTTTATTATAATGATGTGAATTTCTTTTTCCAATCATTGTATAAGATAAAATTTGTTTGAATATAAGAATATTTTCAAATATGTAAATCCATAAACTGTCAATATGCATAATTCTATAAAATTATTTTTGCATGATACATTTTTCACATTTTTGGACATGATTCAATTTTAATATAGTTTTTATAATTTAAAAATTGTATCTAAATTCTTCTTACTTCTTGCTCCATGTATAGAAATTCCATATTGTATGTAGGACTGAATACATGCAAAATATATAATTTTCAAAATATTCAACTTACAAAAACATTTAAACCCTCGTAAAACATATAATCCAGTAATAACTCTTATAAAGACACTATAAATATGGGAATTTTAATTTAAATGACTGTCAAAGTGTAATCCAAGAACTTTAGTTTCTGTTTCTAGATGAATTTTGTCATTAAAAACTGTTATAGCAGTATTTGTTTTGTTATTTTGACGAAAGATAAATTCAATCAAATAACTTTTTGAACGGTATAAAAGTTAATTTTATTTTGAAAAAAAGATATTCTTATTAGTTATAGTTTTATTTAAATTTTCTTTTATGTCATTTTTGTTTTTCCAAAGAAAGAAATGCTTATATCATCACCATACATTCAAAGATTGGTAAGATGTTTTATTTAAGAAATGTAATATGATTTATTTAATCCTCCAACATAACAAACGAATAGAAAAGGGCCCAAGACAGATCCGTAAGGTACGGAGTAATTTATATTTTCAAGGGGTGAGTTGTGCATTTCAATTAAATTGGAATTTTCAGATTTTGTGTTAAGGAAATATTATAAGACTATTATATTAAAATAAAACAGAGGAAATAAATATAAAGTAATTGTTTAATAGGTACGGTAAATATATTGTTGAATCAACTGGGGAGGGTTATCCTCCTCCATCCCACTGCTCTAAGTACTGTACGGTATAATCAAGAACTGTTTGAGCCCGGGGATAACTCAGATGAAGAATAATGGAAACAGCTCGCCAGGGTGCCACAACGAACTTGTCATTTATTTAATTTTCTCTGGGGATTTCTTCGAATAATTTATTAATCTATTTTGTAATAAATAAGCGTATATTTCTTAAACGTTTATGAACTAGAGGATTTGTTTTTGGGATCATTCCTGAAATACAGTTTATGGGGGTAAAATTATCAAATTAAGAGCGAAACAATGTTATTGTTGCTATAATATCTATAAGTGTGTAGTAATAACTTTCCTAACAAGAATTCACTAATTAGTCTGCCTTATGACATATTAATAAAACTTAGAAGTATGTTAAAACTAGGATTAGTCAGAATAATCAAAAGTTATTACTTTGTTATTTAGTACTAATTTTAAATTTTTAAATAGTTAATTATTTGTTATGTATTTCTTTTGACAGTGTGTACGTTAATCCTACTTCGTCTATTTATCTGTTATTTTTCTCAAGTCAGTAAAAATAAATAACAAAATTAAAAAAAGTTAAAATTTCAAAAGTTAAAATTAGTACTACATAACAAAGTAATAAAATTTTATTCTACTGACATAAAGTTACAATACAATATATGCAGTCATAAAAATAAAGATCAGGGAGTTTGGTTCTATCAAATAAAACTTTCCATTCCAAACCAAATCGAATTTCAGACATTAGGCTCAGGTTCGCCAATACAACTTTCCGCTAGTAACCCTCTCACTCTCCCGTAAAGAACATAAACTCTTATAGTTTATTTCATTGCGTTTCGAAGAAATATCTAACTAATGTAATACTCTAACTTGTTTCATTCTTCAAATCTACAAATAATATCTCTAAACTAGGTCATGGCCCTATAATTTCCTGCTTCATTAAAGTTCACGTTGAGACATCAGGTGCTATTGCAAAATATTTAATAGTTTTTCTTTTGAACCAACTTGGAATTTTAATTTGATACCTTGATAATGTATTTTAAGAATATTCAGAAATGTTGGGGATAATGGGCCTCAAAAACTCTTCTCCTATATTTTGTAATAACTATAGTTTGATCATCCGAATGAGAGCCTCCAATATTAGAAATGTTGAGGATAATAGGCCTCAAAAACTCTTCTCCTATATTTTGTAATAACTATAGTTTGATCATCCACATGAGAGCCTCCAATATTAGAAATGTTGGGGATAATAGGCCTCAAAAACTCTTCTCCTATATTTTGTAATAACTATAGTTTGATCATCCACATGAGAGCCTCCAATATTAGAAATGTTGAGGATAATAGGCCTCAAAAACTCTTCTCCTATATTTTGTAATAACTATAGTTTGATCATCCACATGAGAGCCTCCAATATTAGAAATGTTGGGGATAATAGGCCTCAAAAACTCTTTTCCTATATTTTGTAATACCTATAGTTTGATCATCCGAATGAGAGCCTCCAATATTATAAATGTTGGAGATAATAGGCCTCAAAAACTCTTCTCCTATATTTTATAATAACTATAGTTTGATCATCCACATGAGAGCCTCCAATATTAGAAATGTTGAGGATAATAGGCCTCAAAAACTCTTCTCCTATATTTTGTAATAACTATAGTTTGATCATCCGAATGAGAGCCTCCAATATTATAAATGTTGGGGATAATAGGCCTCAAAAACTCTTCTCCTATATTTTGTAATAACTATAGTTTGATCATCCGAATGAGAGCCTCCAATATTATAAATGTTGGGGATAATAGGCCTCAAAAACTCTTCTCCTATATTTTGTAATAACTATAGTTTGATCATCCGAATGAGAGCCTCCAATATTATAAATGTTGGGGATAATGGGCCTCAAAAACTCTTCTCCTATATTTTGTAATAACTATAGTTTGATCATCCGAATGAGAGCCTCCAATATTATAAATGTTGGGGATAATAGGCCTCAAAAACTCTTCTCCTATATTTTGTAATAACTATAGTTTGATCATCCGAATGAGAGCCTCCAATATTAGAAATGTTGAGGATAATAGGCCTCAAAAACTCTTCTCCTATATTTTGTAATAACTATAGTTTGATCATCCGAATGAGAGCCTCCAATATTATAAATGTTGGGGATAATAGGCCTCAAAAACTCTTCTCCTATATTTTGTAATAACTATAGTTTGATCATCCACATGAGAGCCTTCAATATTATAAATTTTGGGGATAATAGGCCTCAAAAATTCTTCTCCTATATTTTGTAATAACTATAGTTTGATCATCCATATGAGAGCCTCCAATATTATAAATGTTGGGGATAATAGGCCTCAAAAACTCTTCTCCTATATTTTGTAATAACTATAGTTTGATCATCCACATGAGAGCCTTCAATATTATAAATGTTGGGGATAATAGGCCTCAAAAACTCTTCTCCTATATTTTGTAATAACTATAGTTTGATCATCCACATGAGAGCCTTCAATATTATAAATTTTGGGGATAATAGGCCTCAAAAATTCTTCTCCTATATTTTGTAATAACTATAGTTTGATCATCCATATGAGAGCCTCCAATATTATAAATGTTGGGGATAATAGGCCTCAAAAACTCTTCTCCTATATTTTGTAATAACTATAGTTTGATCATCCACATGAGAGCCTTCAATATTATAAATGTTGGGGATAATAGGCCTCAAAAACTCTTCTCCTATATTTTGTAATAACTATAGTTTGATCATCCACATGAGAGCCTTCAATATTATAAATGTTGGGGATAATAAGCCTCAAAAACTCTTCTCCTATATTTTGTAATAACTATAGTTTGATCATCCACATGAGAGCCTCCAACAGTAGAAATCTTCTGAAAAATAATTAAATATTAAGATCCTAAAGAATATTACCCCTAATTTGATAGAATTAAGGAATTAAGAGAGTGGTAAATATAATTTTAATCTTCAATTAAACCCACCCGCCCACCCATACACCTACAGTGGTAATGACCCACCCGCCCACCCATACACATCAGTGGTAATGACCCACCTAGCCCACCCATACACGTACAGTGGTATTGACCCACCCATACACGTACAGTAATATTGAGGATAGGAATGGTGGCCTAGTATTCATAGACAAATTTCAAGTCTCATACTCATACAACAAAAAAACAATATGTTTTAACATGTTAAGTTCAATTTTTTCTGTTACAGTTCAATTGATTTAGGTTTAAATTCAAATTTAGAACGTCCTCAGTATATGATTCTTGACATATGTGTTAGTGAAATACATGTCCTAATAAGTGTGTGTCACAGGGTACTTATGAAGACGCTCTGCAAGACCTTGTGGTTCGCCACAGTGATAAGTGTTACGGGTGACATTAATATTGATACACTGGGACCTTCCACCTATAACAAATCAGATTTATTTTGCAGCTGTGTCTGAACATGATGTTCTGAAGTCTATTACTGTCATGACTAGAAATGAAGTTGGGGCGGACAATCTTCCTACTAATGTCCCCAAATTGACACTTCCAATAATTACTGCAATTTTCAACAGTTCATTGGCTACTGAAACCTTTCCCTAGATTTGGAAATCGGCTTTAATCTTCCCGCATGTCTAAATATCTTGATAGGATTGCACATAACAAACTTTCAAGAAGCCTTGAGCATAATAGTATTTATAATTTTCAATCTGACTTCCGTAGATAACGTAGCACTCAAACTGATTTCCTAAAAATCACTAATGATACTCGATTAGCTATGGACAGGAAAACTTAACATTTTAAAACACTCTTTGACTTTTCGAAAGATTTTGATTGTATTTGTCACCCTCTTCTTTTAATCAAATTAAAAACATATCGATTGTTTGGCAGATGCGTAGGCTGGGTCGAGTATCTGTATCAAAGTAGAAAGAACATCATCAGACACAGCCTTACTAAACGGTGAGCACAGTTTATTGAGTGAGGCTCAGACTGAAGTTTGTTGTGCGACCTGCGCCAATAGGTCTCAGATCGACCTTCTACTGTCGGAGACTAAGACGAGAGAGGCGTCATGGAAACAGCATAGCAGTCAGAACCATCTCTACAAGGGTTGTACCTCTACTGGACTACCCACCTCAACATCCATTTCTCCTTAACATTTCTAAGCAATATAAGATTCCTCAACTGTATGTGGATCCAAAATATTATCATACTTCAAACTAGCAATATTTGTGACTATAAACACAAATATTTACTCCATAAAAAAGTATTTTTCAATTCTACTTCCAGCAACGTGTTGGATTGTTTACCTAAGGATGTTAACTACTGGACAAGGTTTGTCCTCATTTCCAGATAAATGTATTTGAAAAATATACCAACGTTTAAACTTTTCTTACCTATATTCTTCGTAAAAGTAGAATTGAAAATGAAAAGTAAGATCTGGAAATAGATTAAAATGAGAGAGAAAAACGTATACTTGACAATGCATCTGGTATGTGTGAGATAGAAATAATGCACTGGTTTAAAGTTTTTAATCTAATAATTAGCTTATCACAGCCAGATTTAGAATTGGGAGAAAAACATTATTCTTATAAAGACATGTACAGACCAGTATTACTAACAGACACGAATGGAACACATTGATTATTCTGACAATCTTTACATTACAGTACAGTATGTTTACTATATACTCCTGATAAACCTTTCAATACAATTGTTAATTTACTAATGGATTTGCTGTGTCTTTAAAGAGGTGTCCTTTTGAAGAGAGATGTTAGTTTTGTGCTGATCTGAACATCAGTGCAAACATTACTTGACCCTTTCAGTCAGAGTCCCTTTTATTGTAATAATCGACTACTTCTTAACAGGTTTTCATAAATTCAGGACTTTGTCTCTAAAATGTGCGCCCTATTTCCAATAATTTAATATGATATACGCCTAGTCCAAGGTAAATATATAAATAGCTATCGGAAAATAGATACGCACTCTTTTAAAGAGAGATTGTGCTCTTTAGCTAGATGAATTTTTGTTCCTAATGCAGAATGGAAAAGAAATATGGAAACGCTTTCACTACTTTTGTTTGACTTCATTTGTTAAAGTTAAATCTTGTACATGATCATGGTTACAAAGAAAATACTTTTTGACACCATTAGAAACATTTTATATTTTCAGGGGGACAACTGGCGAGGATTTGATCGACAATTTTTAATATAAGCCTAGGTTGAGTTTGGCATCAAATTAAAGGTCTATTTAACAGAAATTAATTTTCGCAAACTGGACTTCGAAATGTTTATTCTTGCCAGAGTAGTGGTCATTTGAATTTGAAAGTAACTAATTTGAAAAAATCCGCTATTTCAAAGCTTCAAGTAAATTATTCTGCTGAAAATTATACTTTATTGAACACAGTTATTAAAAAAATTCAATTATTAAATTATCTGCGGTAAAATATAACGCTGTTGTGAATGGATTTTCATATTTTTTTCCAACCTGTATAAAACTATTTAAAGTAACATAAATTAAATATTGTTTATTTGTTTCTATAAAATGGGAACTTTTGTTACATAGTTTTAGAAAATATATCGTAAAAAGTGATTTTAGCTGTAAATTTGTTAAATCATGATTAGTTGTGACACAAATGATTTGTGTCACAACAAATCATTAGTCACTCGAAACGTACTTGTTTTGAATAGCTTATCATTTAACAATTCACCTTCGTTCACATTGTTGTAAGGATGAACATTTAAGCATCTCAAGGAAAGGTTTGATCAAACCTTAGCGGTTTACGTGATTTTCGGTTCTTAAGTAAATATGAATAGTAACCGAACTGTATATTTCCATATTCATACGTCAGTAAGAGCTAGGTATTCATAATTCATGTTATCATTTCAATTGAAATGGTTTTCAAGAAATGTACAATTTATTCTATAAACATGGATGAAAGTCCAATTTTATCGATAGCCAAATCATTTATATAACATATTTCCATTCCCACAACTTTTTATAATATAAAAATTCTGTTTTTCATATAAAATACTTTACATTGTTTCCCAAAGCAGGTACACAAATTTTGCAAAGGAGCTTGCATAACTCAAGCTCGATTGAACTGTGATATTATTGTGTCATAGAGGATCGAATCTCGTATCGAGTACAGCAATATCTACGTTATATCATAACATTCTTCACGTATCCTTTCATAGAAAGGAAATATGAAGAGGAAATCAAAAGGAAAAAGAACTATTTAATTTAGAATATTCAATAAAATATGTTCACCAATATATTGTTATTTTATCAGTAAGTATAGAGAGATCCACACAATACAGCCAACATATTTACAAAGAAATAAATCGTCATTGACAGTTCACTGAATGCTGATTTAGATACCTGAACATTTATTTGTTTTATTTTATTTATTTTTATTTATTCTTAAGACACCGATCGTCAAGATATGGGCGAATATGGATTTCGAATGAATGTGATGAGTGTAGATGAACGAGTGTAGTCATTGTTACTATGTGAGTTCGACTTAGCTCAGAAAGGACTATTTATTAATATCCCAATAGCCACTACGGCAACTATGGGATCTGCAGCTTTACGTGGAGTCCGAACCACCTAGTGTTGGTCTGATTTTCAGCTGATTGACAAGTCTGACACTCAGTTCACTTCCCTACACAACATCTGAACCTTGAATACCGTCCAATCACACCCCTGATTTCTCTAGTAGTGTCGACGTCGATGGCAATCATTGAGCGGACGCCATGTTGTTATTAAGAGAACCGAGGATGTAATCTATCGCTTACAATCTTCCAAACTTAAATGTCTTAAATGTCCTGTAACACCCTTAATAACGTACATCTTTTGGCACTAAAAAATTATCTTATTACTTCACGAGAAATACATTGAACTTTTTACTGACGTCAAGAAGTTGCCTATAATACCCATAATAGTAAAATAAAAGTAGGTAAGTCAGAATAACTCAACATTACCTAGGAATACAAGTTTGGATCGTAATATTACAATTATTTAAATATTTGTTTACTTCAAATAAACCCAATTTGAATCAACAAACTATATTTTATAACCTATTTTAAGTGTGAATAACTTTGCAGCAAAACGCTCCAACAAGTATATAAATTAATATAGTGAAGGGTCATATCAATTAGTGCTAAACATTAATCTATTTTCAAATATGGAAACATCAAAAAATTAATTGATCATGTCAGCATCCTGTTATAAATATAACATAATCTAATCGATTTATAAATATCAGTTTAATTTAATTATTTAACCCTTAACTGGTCACGTGAGTCTTTGAGACCCCAAATAGATATTCTAATGAAATGTAGGGTCTATTAAAAAATCCTAACGAAATCTTTAATACATTTATAAACTTTTTTTGTATCATGTTGACACAGTGGCTCCTGAGAAAATATTCGTATAACAAATAATTTCTATAATGATTGGTTTACTACAGGCATAAAAACATCTGTGAAAAAAATTAAAATATTACATCAGTTAAAAAAATATAATCACAATCAAGGCTTTCTAAATTATTTAAAACAAATATAAATAGATTTACCGTAAAGTTTTAATACAAGCGAAGAAGCAAAGCATTTATCATAAAAATGAAGAATCAGAAAATAAGGCAAAGGCTACTTGGAACTTCATTAAAAAAGAAACAAACAAGACAAAAAATAAAGATCAAGACATAATCATAAAATTAAATGATAAACTTTACAAGAGGCAGGGTGCAGCCAACATACTTATAAACTTTCCAAGGGGCAGGGTGCAGCCAACATACTTATAAACTTTACAAGAGGCAGGGTGCAGCCAACATACTTATAAACTTTACAAGAGGCAGGGTGCAGCCAACATACTTATAAACTTTACAAGAGGCAGGGTGCAGCCAACATACTTATAAACTTTACAAGAGGCAGGGTGCAGCCAACATACTTATAAACTTTACAAGAGGCAGGGTGCAGCCAACATACTTATAAACTTTACAAGAGGCAGGGTGCAGCCAACATACTTATAAACTTTACAAGGGGCAGGGTGCAGCCAACATACTTATAAACTTTACAAGAGGCAGGGTGCAGCCAACATACTTATAAACTTTACAAGAGGCATGGTGCAGCCAACATACTTATAAACTTTACAAGAGGCAGGGTGCAGCCAACATACTTATAAACTTTACAAGAGGCAGGGTGCAGCCAACATACTTATAAACTTTACAAGAGGCAGGGTGCAGCCAACATACTCATAAACTTTACAAGAGGCAGGGTGCAGCCAACATACTTATAAACTTTCCAAGGGGCAGGGTGCAGCCAACATACTTATAAACTTTACAAGAGGCAGGGTGCAGCCAACATACTTATAAACTTTACAAGGGGCAGGGTGCAGCCAACATACTTATAAACTTTACAAGAGGCAGGGTGCAGCCAACATACTTATAAACTTTACAACAGGCAGGGTGCAGCCAACATACTTATAAACTTTACAAGGGGCACGGTGCAGCCAACATACTTATAAACTTTACAAGGGGCAGGGTGCAGCCAACATACTTATAAACTTTACAAGAGGCAGGGTGCAGACAACATACTTATAAACTTTACAAGAGGCAGGGTGCAGACAACATACTTATAAACTTTACAAGAGGCAGGGTGCAGCCAACATACTTATAAACTTTACAAGAGGCAGGGTGCAGCCAACATACTTATAAACTTTACAAGAGGCAGGGTGCAGCCAACATACTTATAAACTTTACAAGAGGCAGGGTGCAGCCAACATACTTATAAACTTTACAAGAGGCAGGGTGCAGCCAACATACTTATAAACTTTACAAGAGGCAGGGTGCAGCCAACATACTTATAAACTTTACAAGAGGCAGGGTGCAGCCAACATACTTATAAACTTTACAAGAGGCAGGGTGCAGCTAACATACTTATACGTATTTTGCTTCTATAGCCAATACTTTACTTAAAGACACAAATTCAATCGGAGATAACTCAATGAAATTACTATCTTGTTTACCTAAGAATAAAAGCAGTATATTTTTATGGCCGACTGATAAAAATGAAGTAATAAATTAAATGCTGTAAGAAGTCTAAAAAACTCATTTTCAACTGCTTTATATGGTCTTAATTCTAATGTAATAACATTTTGTTCTGTATACTGTACCGATATACTTGTTTTGTTTATTAACATATGTTTTGAATGTGGTATGTTTTCTGATAAATTAAAATATGCTAAGATCAAACCCATATTCAAAAATGGCGAAAGGACAAAGCCTGACAACTTCAGGCCAATATCTCTGTTACCAGTCTTTTCAAAATTATTTGAAAAAATAGTGTATAATGCTAGTAAATTTTTTCGATGTATTTGATGTTCTTACATCGAGCCAATGTGGGTTTAGAAGAAACAGGTCAATATCATGTTTTGCCGAGAAATTTACAGAGATGATTTTTACCACTCTTGAAGGTGAGATGAAAATATCCCAGACTTTTTGCAGACTTAACCAAGGCTTTAGGTCAGGTTAGTCTCAACATTCTTCTAGAGAAACTATCTTATTACGGGATTCTTCATGGAGTATCTCAAGGTTCTATTCTAGGCCTACTCCTGTTTCTAATATATATAAATATCTACCACAGTTTTCAAAACCTGTAGACGTAATCTTATATGCTGATGACACAATGCTTCTTGTGAAACATAAAAACTCATTTCAACAATCAGAATTACTTGATACAAAAATGAATGATCTGTCAAATTGGTTCTCTTTCAATAAACTAATAATAAATTACACTAAGACACACTTAATTGAATTTTCTTGTAAATCTACTCTAAATTTTAAACCCTTATTAGCATATGATGTTGTCCCACAAAATTCTACATTAATTAGCAATACTTACAGAGTTACATTTTTAGGTTTAGTTGTAGATTGTAATTTGAACTGGAAAGGACATATAGGTGGGCTTATTCCAAAACTCATTTCGGCTTGTTACGCCATTCGTCAATTAAGTCCAATTGCCAATCTTAAAACCTTACTACTTGTTTATTGTTCTTATTTTCAATCAAACATCTCATATGGCATAATCTTTTGAAGGCCATAAAATGTTTAATTGCAAAAAAGGTCACTGAGGATAATGAGTCATTGGACTCAGAAAACATCTTGCAGACCTCTATTTTCAAAATATAAAAACTTTCCCCTGTTTTCACTATATTTGTATGAGTTACTTCGTTTAGAAAAAAAAAAAAATCCAAATAAATTATCCCAAAAACAATCGAATACATAATTAAAGTACAAGACATGGTGATTTATATCGCACTCCTAAATGCCGTCTAGCACTCACCGTAAGAGGAGTATCCTATTCTGCAATAAAGTATTTCAATATGCTACCAGCCGAGCTGAGAGAGGAATGTTCGTACTTAAGGTTTAGCAATAAGTTAAAATATTTTCTTTTATGCAGAGCAATTTATAATTACTCTGACTTTATGAATCTTTGCCTAGGTTCACCATGACCGAATACTATGCTAGTATTGTCTTTTCCATTTGTAATTTTTCTCATGTAATTATAGGAAAAGGTAATTTTATTCTTAGTTTTAGAGTTAAGATGACTTGTAATATTAAGTAATTTAATTGTAGATTTATAGCTCATTTGACAAAGCCTATTTGGATTTTATGTATCTGTCAATGGTGAATAAAGATATTTATTTATTTTTTATTTATATTAGTTTTTTATTTTTGAGATAAACAATATTTTATGAGTTCTGTAATTTTAGCTATTATAGTTGGGTATAATAAACAAGTTTAAGTGCAACATTTATAAAAACTTGTTTAACTTAAAAAAAAAAAATTTTAATAACATAATTTATACACATTTTATAAAGTAAAAATATTACATTTGTTAATTATGATAAATCAGAGCTTTTGTTGATTCTGTTAGCTACGTACATTCATAAAACAAAGGAATCACAAGAAAAATTTGAAATAAATAACTAAAAATAAAAAAATCTCTGTCAACTTAAACACGTTACAAAGTGTCTATTTTTGTAATAATAATTTTAAAATTTTAGGAAAAATACAACACGCTTATTTAAAACACCCGTTTTGCATATTTTTGATACAAAAAATATAATGGTTTTTAATTAAAAGAATTTTAGTAATATATGTTTACAAACAAATTTACCATAATTTTTCTTTAGATGGGGTCTCAAAAGACCCCACGAAACCAATGAAGGCTGTAGATTTCACGGGACCAGTTAAGAAATATAATATTTGAAGACTGAATTACTATAAAAAATCATTACCTTTAGTGTTTATCTTGGAAGTGAATGGCCTCCGATGATGGCTTAGCTTCTACGTGCCGTAAAAAAGTTGTTACACTGACTTTACGATATCATCAATCATCTTTCATTATACATTTACGTAGCTTAGTTAAGTGGATACTATAACTCCAAACTTAAGACTCACCACAAGAGGTATGTTTGTGATTTATCTTGAATGAAGTTTGTTTTTATAAGTTTTACTTTAAATAAAGATGGTTTTGTAAATTTAATTCAATTTAGAAAAAGAAAACGTTAGTACGTTAATTATGAATTACGTGACACTTTGATTTGACATGGTTGGGATTTATAAATAACTAGCTGAACCCGGTGGACGTTGTCTCGCCTTTCATTTTTCATTGACATACCAAAATAAAGCAATAAAAAGAATTATAGAAAAAAACCATGCTACACTCTCAAGGTGAAATGTAGAACTACAATAAATCAAAACATACAGTACTGTTGTTGTGAGAACTTCAATCTGCTTATGGCATGTGAAACTACATTAAACCACACAGTCATATGTTTTTTGTAAACAATTCAGATTCCCCATTTGAATAACATGGGATCTTTAGGAGCCTGTGGGGCGGGACCCTGTAGACGGATCTGCATCAAACTTAGCATAAACCATCTCGAGAGTATACAGGACAACATACTAAAGTTTCATGGCGATCGGTTGGATGGTTTGGCAGCGCATAAACTTCAAACATAATATATATATATATATATATATATATATATATATATATATATATATATATATACAAACATCCTCTTTTATAAATAATTGTATATTAATAAAAATACGAATGTAACCAGTATAACGCATTGCTTATTGAATGAAACATTTTATTATGACTCACCATGAAGGCTCGAATGCGCACGCACGTACATGCGCACGATCACGCACAGACTCTCACGCACTCACAATGTCACCCACTTACAAGCTTTATTTTTTGTTTGGTCAGGGAGAAATTTTCAAAATTAACACTAGCTCCAGCTAGTAGTGTGTGATTTTTACACACTAAAACCACCTGACACTCCGACCTAGAATTTCAGTGCGTCAGGTACCAGCCTCACCCCCGAATGGAGACAGAGGCCAGCCCTGCTGCATTGCTCCCGCATGGCCAATAAAACTTCCGGGCGAAGCCCACTGCCTGGGGAGTAATACTTGAAACATAACGTTAGTAAATAGAAGGTAATCCGAAGTAAGGGCCATGGCTTCTTCCTGCAAGAGGGAAAAAATCATTCATTAATAAATTGCATAGGCTTTGCTCAGCCTGCACTATAGAGCATGTTTGTGATCTATGGAAGGTCGTCGTCCAGGACGGCTGCAGGCCCTGGGCGGAAGTCCTCAGGCCCATCCCTCCGTGCTATTTCCACAATGGCTAGTTTGTCGGCTACAGCAGCAGCGTCGAAGAGTCAGCCAGCGTCGATACTCGAAGACCGCTGTGGATCGTTGTGTTCAGGACGAACCAATGTTGTCGGGATATGTACCTAAGGGACTTATTCTGAACAGTCTGAAGCTTCATCCTGTTTGTTCGGTTACAGAGAGCCCACCAAGCCGTGCAAGCATACATCATGCAAGCCCTGACGGTCACCAGAAAAATGGTCAGCTTAGCACCAACAGGCACCTTCGACTTCCAGCCGATGAGAGGGTTGAGCATGCCAACTAGCTGCTTTGTCTAAGTAAACTTCTTTGATGCGTGCTCGTTGAACCTAAGCCTGGAATCAAGAGTCACGCCAAGATATTTTACAGTACGCTTCCAGACTATGGGTTGGCCGTCTAGGCATACCGGCGCCGGCTCAGACTGAGGCACCCCCCTTTTATTCCTGAAACAAATGGCATTACTCTTATCGGTGTTTATGGCAATCCTCCATTTCTCAAGCCAGGGGGAGAGTGCGTTCATATACTCTTGCATCAGTGCTGCTGCCTGAGCAGGCAATGCACTACGACACATCAGCATAGCATTGTCAGTATATAAAGACAGCGAGACCAAGGGGACAAGCGGCAGGTGATTACTATAAACTAGGTACATGACTGGACCTAGTACACTGCCCTGTGGCACGCCAGACTATTGGCCTCAGAGATGACAGCGTGCCGTTAACACACGTGCTGAACTTTCTACCTGAGAGTTATGTTTTCAGCAGGTGGACAACAGTGGTGTAATGGCACATTTTTCAGTGTGGAAACGCTAAATATTCAACAAATTACAAGGAAAGACGTATTTGGGACTATATTGATTCCTAAAATGCCGACAGTAACTAAAATCATAGAACTAAATATATCTGAGCTCACTGGCAAACGCTGAGTATTCAAGAATTTTAAATGATATTAAATATTATAGGAAAAATAAAATAAATAAATAGTAACAATGATTTATTGATCTAATTTATTATTTTACAACACTTCATACAAAGCTATTTCGAATTCTTATGGGGATTTAACTAACTTTATTATCATAACCTCATTCATAAAATTAAACATATATTCCAAACATCGCAAAGAGATAAATAAAACAAAATTATAATCAACTGTTTATAAATAATTGGCAAAAGCCTTATTTATCTTAACCATAATTTAATATCTTCTACTTCTTCCTTGTCAGGTTGGTGTTTAGCTCGTCGAGTTCTAGTATCATCAGTTCAGCAGTATTCTCGTAGCCATGACCTGATGTAGTCCTCTGGTTTCTATATCCGGATATTTGGGCCATTCAACTTGATAAACATTAACGCTGATACGTGCTTGATGGTCAGTCTCGTTCTAGTTAGCGATATTACTATGTTCATATGACTAAAACCATGCTCACACTCTGATGTACTGCAAGGAATGAGCTTGGAGCAATTTATTAGTGGATTTAAATCCTTAGGAATGACCGTGCTGTTTTACAAATAATCTCTGAAACTGTTTTTATTTTGTTTAAATTCAACCTGAATCTTGCACAGAGTTTTTCTATTTCTTTTTCGCCGTATCTAACGGATTTTTTAAGAGGCAAATTCTTGCTCTCAAGTACTTGCAATTGTGAAAGAAGTGAATTGTATTCTTTTACGTTATTGCCGGTCCCTGTTGATGGTCCAATTGGTTCGTTGGTGCTTCTAGTAGTGAAAAGCCCTCTTTCAAGGTTGTTAATGACATTTGATAACAACTGCTGGTAATTAATAGCAGATATTTTGCTATTACTTATTAAGGGGTCACCACAAAGTTACCCTCGATTGCAGCTCTTTTGTCGTCAAGACCTTTAGTGCCAGGTTTCTCTTTAAAGCTCTCGAAAAAAAGCAATGTCCCTTCTTATGATTTTGTCTGCATGGACTACAGTTGTTTCCCTGTTTTGAAGACATTCTGAAACCATCGACAATTCTGCTAACCTGTCATACATGATCTGACAGAAATTGGGTTGATGTCAGGCGTTTGCTCAATCCTCTATAAATCGCTAGTTCAGTTGTAGTTCTACGCTTGTCTTCTCGGGCCTTCTTAAAATGGGAGTACAATGATTGATAGCCGCACCAAACAGCCGTTACTGATTTGAAGGAATTGGATACCCATCTCGTGCCCAAAACATTACCAATTTTGTTTATCTACAAATCAAGTTCACTAGCACACTCTGCTAGTTCTCTTTGGTTTTTAGGCGATTTGTTATACAGAGTGTATAGCTTATCCATACAAATCTGAAAGTGGTTATAAGCTCCCACATCATTGGTTGAATCATTTACATCATTAATTATGGACATGTTCATTTTATCACATACATTTCCAATAGTTTCCTTCTCCGCCTTAGCAGATACGATATCAGCTGTTAAATGCCCTACTGATTGTTTGTGAAGGAAATTTGTTTCTTAAAGAAGTTAGTTGAGCAGACTTATTAGACCCATTAAATGTGATTGTAAATGCACACCATTCTTTAGAAAATGAGGAGAGTTCCTTTTTGAAAGCACCAAGATGAGAGACTTGGCTACATAACGTACAGCCTAATAAACAGTTATTACCATCTAATCACGTAAATGCTTCTTTTTAGCGCTCCCACATGTCCTGAGACCATGTAGAAGGCCATTTCGAAATATTTTGAGCGTTATATGCTACTAAAGATGATGAACTTACAGCTGTTGACGGCGATTTACTTTCATCATCTGAAGGCATGGAGAGAGAAATAGAAGTCCTCCCTGAGACAGTTGCTTCACCTATGTCTTTATTATGTTTCGTGAAGAACGACAGAAGTGTTTTTTATTTTATTTTATGATCTTGGACGATTCCATAATCTTTTCACAATGTAAAGTGTAACGACTAACGTAATGCACAAAGGCAATACAATGAAGAAAAACGCGTTACCACAAGAACGCTTTATGCCCAACAACCTAATGAAAAACTGGAAAGGAGAGGAGTGATAGGGTGGAGTGGGGTACTAGAAGCAGAGGGCGTAGCGTCCCCACCACCTTTATCCACCCAAGATTGGCTGCCAGTTTAACAACCTTATGAACACCTGAATCGCGTCAACAACATGCTATGCACAGTACAAAGTACAAACGATGTTATCTTTGGAATCAGATTTCATTTTTATATTGTTATTGAAGATCAACATCAAACTAGTTTTCAAATGTTTGTAACGTATCGTTTTGTTACTAACATCAATCATTTTATACCAAATTAATACATAGCAATAAATTTTTTTCGTCTGCAGAAAACCAGTGTGGGAACGCCATTCCCACGCGTTCCAGCTCCACTACACCACTGGTGGATAGCTGTTACCGGCAGAGGGGATTCGGCGAGTTTGAAGAGCAGGGCGTCGTGTCGGACCTTGTCAAACGCCTTCTTACATCGAGAAGAACTGCAACAGATCACAGGTTAAAATTATGGTTATCTACCAATCTGTTTACAACTCTCACCAGGTGTTGTGTCGTTAAGTGACCACACCGAAACCCATACTGCTCTGGGCGAATAAAGACATCCAGGAATGGGGATATCCGGGACAGAGGTCTTTCAAAAAGTTTGAGATTTTAGGGAGGAGAGTTATTGGTATGAAGTTCTGGGGGAAGATTGGATTTGCCAGGCTTGGGAATCAGATGACTTTAGCCACCTTCCAGCAGCCTAGGAAGTGGCGCAACCGCAGAGCTGAGTTGAACACTGTAACCTAACACATGATTAGCAAGGCCGGAACAGCTTGAAGAGCTCGTGCACCCATTCCGTCCATTCCTGGTGCCTTCCTTGGCTTGGCTCTCTCGGCTGCTTTCTGAACCTCATCATAGTGAATGGGTCAATGGTGTCTCTGCATTTATGTAGGCTACTGTGCCACCCAGGAGCACTACATACTCTAATACTATAGCACAAAACGAGCGAACGTCACTCAACACAAATACATTTATTCTTATATTTGTGGAAGAATTCATTTTCCTTTGTGAATCATCTGGTTTGTGGAAGTTAAACATAGTTTAGTGAAATCAATCACCATTATTTTGTACTTATAATGCATTTTTGTTGTGTTCCATTTTATTTCTACCAAAACGTAGTATACTAATAAAGAAAATATGTTTAATGCTACTGGGTATATCTCACACGCTACCTACTACGTAGTGCTACATCACGACATAGAGGTCAGTCTACTCCCAACGCACTTGGGATTTATATCTTCACTACACCTGCACTCCTTCCGCATACAACAGAGACTTCTCATGTGGCTATGAATGTTATGCAGAGCCCAACCTACCTCCATTAGGATGTCGTGCATCTAATGTCAATCTCAAGGTTACTTCCGTGCAAACAACAAAGTTCAACACGCAAAACCATTTTTATGAAATGTTGGCACTTAACATTAACTACGGTAAAATAACCAAAACAGTGTCTAATAGATGGAAATATTTTCCAATGGTCAGTAGATCTAACGATTATAGGGTACACCTTCTTTTGTGGAATAAAGTGTCATATTCACGTATTGTACAACATTGTACAAGGAAAAGCCAAACATTTTCAAAAATATCGATGGTATTTTGAAGATCATATAACAAGGAGTTTATGACAGTAAATATAGTTTTACCTCCGTCTTTTATTGAAACTTTATTTTAAAAAGACTCTGTATACATGTTGTTACCAAATTACAATTTGACAAAATAATTAATTTTTCGACCTCTAGAAGCCAAGACAACGTTGTTTCAGGAAACTGATACCAATTTTTTTCTTGAATAGTTTTGAAAAGTTCGAAATTAAAAAAATGTACAGTAAAAATTCTTGTAAACCACATATTAAAACATATATGTGATACCTTAAACGGGTTTTGAGTAATAACAGTTTAAAATCAGTGGATAGTGAAAACTAATTTCAGTTCCAGTACTTGTTTTCCTTCCAGCTAGAATAAATATTACTAAAACTTATAAGAATATTAAAAATAAATGTGTCATAACGTACAATCAAACAAAGAAAACAAACGGCAGATTGGATTTTTCATAGGCCTCTTATTTTCTTTGCAAACAACTTTAAAACTTGGGTACACATAATTGCTGCTCCAACTAGTAATTCTAATTTCAAATTTAATGATATAATACAATAGAGACTAATTCAATGTCAACATATATACTTATGTTTGAGTGTCTATGGTTGTCAGGGGTATGTTCTATTTATATGTGTTGTAACTTGTATGTAAACAGAATAGACACACGCCGATTGTGCAATATCGACCCTCGATATAGGGGTTGAATAGGATGTTGCCTGCAGGGAATAGGAGGCTGTCAATCCGTTGGAAGCAATTTACCTCTGCCCTTCAGAATATTTATGAGGTAATTTCTTCTAACATTTTACTGGTTTTCTATTGACTTTGTACAAAGTATACCTGTGATGCTTAAATAGTTTCATCCCATCGGAACAGCCCTCAAATTTTCCTAAAGTAAAAACCAATGAAAAGTTTGAACATGAACCTAAAACAGTTTATACAATTTAAATTGAAATACATTATTCCTAAAATTCTAAATGTACATTATTTCAAACATTTTAGTTTATTAATTGCATAACAGTCTTACATTTGTATTCACTGAAGAACTGGTGATGTTTTCAGTGAATACAGAATACATTTAGTACAAAACTATACTATATATAATTAATGCTAATAGCTGAGGCCATAACTATTTACGCATTATGTGTACATTAAAATTGAAATAATGTTTTATTTTAATTTCTAAGAAAAACTAATGATACTTTCTCTACAATAAAATTGTTTAGTGGCGGGCAATAGGGACATAATAGTGACAGTAAATAGCAATAATCTACACTAGCAACTACTTATTATTGGAGAGGTAGTACCATTCCAGAAAATGGTTTCTCAATTAAAAACTAATGATACTTTCTCTACAATAAAATTGTTTAGTGGCGGGCAATAGGGACATAATAGTGACAGTAAATAGCAATAATCTACACTATCAACTACTTATCATTGGAGAGGTAGTACCATTCCAGAAAATGGTTTCCCAATTAAAAACTAATGATACTTTCTCTACAATAAAATTGTTTAGTGGCGGGCAATAGGGACATAATAGTGACAGTAAATAGCAATAATCTACACAATAACTAGCAACTACTTATCATTGGAGAGGTAGTACCATTCCAGAAAATGGTTTCCCAATTAAAAACTAATGATACTTTCTCTACAATAAAATTGTTTAGTGGCGGGCAATAGGGACATAATAGTGACAGTAAATAGCAATAATCTACACAATAACTAGCAACTACTTATCATTGGAGAGGTAGTACCATTCCAGAAAATGGTTTCCCAATTAAAAACTAATGATACTTTCTCTACAATAAAATTGTTTAGTGGCGGGCAATAGGGACATAATAGTGACAGTAAATAGCAATAATCTACACAATAACTAGCAACTACTTATCATTGGAGAGGTAGTACCATTCCAGAAAATGGTTTCCCAATTAAAAACCGGTTCTCAACTAGGCAAGTCCTTTCCTCTCATCTTTAATTTTGTCACAATTCTTGTCAGTTACAACAGACAAATGGAACGTAAAATTTGGTTAAAAATATAAAATAATATAATACATAAAAATATAATACAAAATATAAATATTTTAGGATTGAATCATAAAAGTGAACTACCCAAATTCAAGGCTGTATACGATTGAATGTGTATATAAAATCAACAAAAATAGATTTTCGTTGTGTGTCCAGTGTTTAATACAACAGTGTTGTGTTATATTGTGATGCTGATTCATTTTGTGTTTTATCCTAAGGTTATAAACAAAATAACAATAACCATAACTCTATTAAAACCACAGAAAATATGAAATTTGTTAAAGTTTAAAGTGCCTATTAGTAATGTTTAAACACCTATTAACATATTTATTAGCATTAACTGCACAGAATAACACTTGTCATTCCTTACTATGTCACTTAATTATTTGACTAACCATGGAATATGAAATTACACAAATATGACTCAACAGTCCATCGACACATACAGCATAGCTGTATATTGCAGTGCTTAATCTTTATTGTGCAGTGATTCACAATGGGCTATCCTATTACAGTAGACTTACGTGTATAGAAAGACCAGTCTAATAGGCTGTTAAACGATTATTATATTTTTTAAATGTGGTATTTTAAAGAGTAGTTTATATATTCCTTGTGGAACGTAACTCCTATATACATTATACGTCTACCAACTTAATGAATTGCTTAATTAATAATAAGAATTAATTTATTAGTAATAATCAAACTTGTTAATTTGTCTATACTGACTGGAGTTTCTTTTTATTGAGTAAAATACTTTAACCAATTTGCTCTTAAATATGCATACTTAAGTTTTTTCCTGATCATAAAAACCTTTTAAAAACATAATATTTCCTACTTTTGTGGTCATTAATGTGCACGGCTATAAAAAAACACAGACAAAGACGAAAAATAGACCTAATTAAAACTATTTAAAATATGAAACAAATTGAGCATTTACAAATATATATATATATTCCATAAGACGTCACTCTTATATAAAAGTTACTTCTATCTACTTAATGGATTGCTTAGTTAATAATAAGAATTAATTTATAAAGCATTAATAATTAAAAAAAAAAACAACTAAAAATTATTTGGGGCACTTAAAAGAGTTTATTTATTCATAGTTAGTTATATTTTTAAATCTCCATTTCAAACAATTTTCATGTAAACTATACGACAATTAGGTATTTTCTCATCTTATATTTATGTGAAAATTTCTATTGGTACATGTATCAGTTTTATTTTACGTATTTCTTACTATATTCATCTTGATTCTCGTTAATATTTTTAATTTAAATATTTATATAATCTCTTTATTTGCTATAATATGTTACACAAGAAACATTATACAAGCAATAATATTAATATATTACCCTATATATTTTTTTTCTCATCCACAAATTGAAATTTGTATTCTTTAGCGTTATGTTTTTTTTACTTAAATATTATTCTAATGTAAACATAGTATCCAATCCGATGGCGCCAAAGAACTTTTCTTAGATTTAGGCTGCAAGGCCGAAAATAGGTGAATTATACTATAAAGAAAACAAATATACCCTGAAAAGTAAAAATCACACTTCCGAATAGAATTTTCAAATTTGAAACACAATCTGACAAACTGCATAATTTTTAAAGTTTAAGGTAATTGTCATATTCTTAACATATATACTTAAACATAACGTTCATAATAAAATCGAACTAAACTCACAAAGCTTTATTTCATTTCACATGAAGAGTAAATTTTAAATTGGATTAAAAGATCAGTTATTTATTGAAACTTTTTTATTTTGAGCTGTACTCTGCTTGAATTGTATACACTGTTCATTGAATTGGGTTAAATTATTGTTTATCCTAAACTATTCACTTAAAATAAACTAAGTTATTTATTGTTTGACGACGTTGCCAATTGATTAGTGGGAGAGTAACATACATTCTGGAAATACATTTTGCAGTGTCAGTTGAAAAGACTCAATAAAAAAGACACCGAATAATACGGTATTCTTTGCAGATTAGTATAGTTGCAAAAATACTCAAATAATGGATTGTTAAATATGTGAATGGCTGAAGATAATAACTGTAATTAGTAGGATAAATTTAATTTGACAGCCAATTCTGCCATTTGTGGACGTAGGTTAGCCGATAGGAATATAAATGAACGCGAAATTTGCATGGGTTTTATTCAGCAGTGCCAGAGATAGATTTATTTCTAAAAGATGGCTCACACGGGTAAGTTATGTTCCATCACAAACACATATGGTGATTGGTAGTTACAGTGGTAATAACTGTAACCGGAAGTACAGTTCACGGTGGAAACAAACATTAGTCAGTTAATTAACAAATTAATATATTAATAATTAGTAGGCATTAATTAGTTAACTTCACGCTACTGGAAATATCAACAACATGTATTGATTTCGGATAAAATTTGGCATATTTTATAACTTTATACCAAACTAGCTTATCCATTTTAAGTAGTAAAGAGAGAGAAAGAAAAAACAACAACAAATTGAGATATAAATAAGTTGAATTGAGTTTTTAGGATAGTAATTTTCGTACAGATAAAAGAAAAACATTTGAGATAGCAATAACTTGAAATGGGTTTTCAGGATATTACTTTTTGTACAGATAAAAGAAAAACATTTGAGATAGCAATAACTTGAAATGGGTTTTCAGGATATTACTTTTTGTACAGATAAAAGAAAAACATTTGAGATAGCAATAACTTGAAATGGGTTTTCAGGATATTACTTTTTGTACAGATAAAAGAAAAACATTTGAGATAGCAATAACTTGAAATGGGTTTTCAGGATATTACTTTTTGTACAGATAAAAGAAAAACATTTGAGATAGCAATAGGTTGAAATGGGTTTTCAGGATATTAATTTTGTACAGATAAAAGAAAAACATTTGAGATAGCAATAGGTTGAAATGGGTTTTCAGGATATTAATTTTGTACAGATAAAAGAAAAACATTTGAGATAGCAATAGCTTGAAATGGGTTTTCAGGATATTAATTTTTGTACAGATAAAAGAAAAACATTTGAGATAGCAATAACTTGAAATGGGTTTTCAGGATATTACTTTTTGTACAGATAAAAGAAAAACATTTGAGATAGCAATAGCTTGAAATAGGTTTTCAGGATATTAATTTTTGTACAGATAAAAGAAAAACATTTGAGATAGCAATAACTTGAAATAGGTTTTCAGGATATTAATTTTTGATCAGAGCCATAATACGATTCGATTTGTAATTCAATTTTTATTCATTTACTTTTTTTAGTCTGACTAAAACATCTTTACTTTGCATCAAAGTAAAAATGATATGTTTCACATGTAGAGAAGGAATTACGGTGTATACAAACCATTCACACGGAAACCCCTTCTGTCTGGCTCAGTGCTTGAACCTCGAGATGTTTCTGATGTGGCATTGAGGTGTACCTTCTTATTTATTTCCGTTGTGTTATTTTTGCTATTTTTTAGGTGTAAATCCCTTTAGTTCTGTTTTTTGGGGTTTTGACTGCTAGAAAATTTAAATAAATCATATCAAAAGAATATGCTAAATATTACAAAGGTATTTTTTGGCTAACAATCAGATTTGTAAAGCTAGAAACTATATCAACAACAATCACTTTAATGTTATTTATAAATCTTGATCCATCTCACTTGTGCCATTTTCATCTGCACATTTTACTATACAAATGTGTATATACCACATTTTTACAACTATATCACAAACATTTTACATTTACTGTCAGAATACAATTATTTCTGTATACATAGACAAGCTGTTTGCCGTACGGTTGTGTAGCTTTTTAGTGTCATACACAACAAAATAAAATGTATGTTTAGTTTTTCTGTATATTCTACGTCATACATTGTATCTTGAACAGTTTAAAATGGGATAACTTATTTGATATCGCAAAACTGTCGCTAATTTCACACTTTGAGAGATCAGTAGAACAGTTATAACTTTTCATAAAGCATTCTCTGTGACTTTTATTCACCAACACCAAAGAGCTCAAAATAATTTCAAATTAATAGTTTAAAACAACATAATGTTATCCACATCACATAAAGGAAACATTGATACTAGTAAGTTCATATTACGTGGCAATAGCTTATAGCATGCACTAAGTGAAACCAGCAATAGTTATGTGATCCAGTGTGAACCTATGCCTACTACACATGACTATGTGAACACTAGGTATCATTAAAAATAGTTTAGTTGGATAGAGTGAGTCCATGCTCACTCATCATTCTGTGAACACTAAGTGAAACTATCATTAGTTTAATAAGATAGTCTTAGCCCAATCCCACTCAGCACTTTGCGAACACTAAGTGAAATTAGCATTAGTTTAGTAATATAGTGTGAGCCCATGCCCACTAAATACTCTTTAAACACTAAGTGACATTAGCATTAATTAAGTAATATAGTGTGAGCCAAAGCCCTTTCAGCACTTTGAGAACATTAAGTGAAATCAGTTATAGTTTAGGAATAGAGTGTGAGCCCTTACTTACCAGCACTTTGGGAATACTAAGTGAAAGAAGGATTAGATTAGTAATATAGTGTGAGCCCATGCCTACTTAGAACTTTGTTAATACTATGTGAAATTAGTACTAGGTTAGTAATTTAGTGTGAGTCATAACTTTTAATTAACATTTTTTTTCTAGGAATATTACTAACTATGACTTAGAGTAATAGAAATAACTCCCTTGAAAAATATAAAAACTCATTTTCAAAATGTCATCACAGATAATAGAAATTTAATCAATTACCATTATTTTTAGAGTACAATGTTCCACCTTTTGTAGGAAATATCTATTCTCAACTAATTAAAAATAGCTATATATTCAGCACCATTGTGCATGGAATGTAGGGTGGGTGGACCAAAACCACAGCATGTAAGTGGAGGGTGGGTGTATCAGCAGCACCTGAGAACGGGAAATTCTCAATTATATTGATTAATCGATTGATCAAAAATCTCATGAATATATAGACATGAGCTGCTAATTTAGCATTGAACGAATCTGGAAGTGTCACTGGGTTACTTATGTGACACTAAGTAGTCTTTAATGTGTCAAATCATAGGTGACCTGAAAAATGTGTTATTGCAAAATACAAGATAGAAGAGGACTTGCGATTTCTTAGAATTTAAAAGGATCGAACAACTAATACGTATTTTAGATAAATTTGTAGTTACTTAGTTAATACAGAAATAATACTTTATTATCCTGTAAGATTATTTTGGTGGCACACAAGAGTATTTTATATTCAAACACAATATTATATAATTCAGGTAAAAAACAAAACAAATCAAAAAGCTAGGACTGAAAGACGATTATTCAGTGGCAAGTTTTGTATATGAAATGTTATGCAGTATAAATTGCAAATTTAAAATGTTCAATTCTGTTGACTACGACGATTTAAAATAAACAAAAAAGATGATACAGTAACTATATTGTAAAGTTTAGGGAGTCAAGGTGATACAGTAACCATATTGTGAAGTTTAGGGAGTCAAGATGATACAGTAACCATATTGTAAAGTTTAGGGAGTCAAGACGATACAGTAACCATATTGTGAAGTTTAGGGAGTCTAGATGATACAGTAACCATATTGTGAAGTTTAAGGAGTCAAGGTGATACAGTAACCATATTGTGAAGTTTAGGGAGTCAAGATGATACAGTAACCATATTGTAAAGTTTAGGGAGTCAAGACGATACAGTAACCATATTGTGAAGTTTAGGGAGTCTAGATGATACAGCAACCATATTGTGAAGTTTAAGGAGTCAAGGTGATACAGTAACCATATTGTGAAGTTTAGGGAGTCAAGATGATACAGTAACCATATTGTGAAGTTTAGGGAGTCAAGATAATACAGTAACCAACCATAATGTGAAGTTTAAGGAGTCAAGATGATACAGTAACCATATTGTAAAGTTTAGGGAGTCAAGATAATACAGTAACCATATTGTGAAGTTTAGGGAGTCTAGATGATACAGTAACTATATTGTAAAGTTTAGGGAGTCAAGGTGATACAGTAACCATATTGTGAAGTTTAGGGAGTCAAGATGATACAGTAACCATATTGTGAAGTTTAAGGAGTCAAGATGATACAGTAACCCTATTGTAAAGTTTAAGGAGTCAAGATGATACAGTAACCATATTGTGAAGTTTAAGGAGTCAAGATGATACAGTAACCATATTGTGAAGTACAGGGATTCAAGATTATACAGTAACCCTATTGTGAAGTTTAAGGAGTCAAGATGATACAGTAACCATATTGTAAAGTTTAGGGAGTCAAGGTGATACAGTAACCATATTGTGAAGTTTAAGGAGTCAAGATGATACAGTAACCCTATTGTAAAGTTTAAGGAGTCAAGATGATACAGTAACCATATTATGAAGTTTAAGGAGTCAAGATGATACAGTAACCATATTGTGAAGTACAGGGAGTCAAGATTATACAGTAACCCTATTGTGAAGTTTAAGGAGTCAAGATGATACAGTAACCATATTTTGAAGTTTAAGGAATCAAGTTGATACAGTAACCATATTGTGAAGTTTAGGGAGTCAAGATGATACAGTAACCATATTGTGAAGTACTAGTCACAATACATTGTGAAGTAGGGAGTCGAAGCAATAACATGTTGTATGAAAATAGTATAGTTTTACATTAATAAGTACACAAATAAAATGCCGTACACACTGTTAAGTACACACATTAAGTAGAAATGTTAATATCAATACAGATTATGGGTAAGGATAAGTAATGATTGAATATTTACCTTTTACAAATAAGAACAAATTTACCTAGCAATAATAAAATACTTTTAAAATATATGCAAAGTAATTTTTCGATAGTATATATTTTAAGATTGTTCTTTGTAAAAATATTAGCATATTACAGTAAGAAGGGTCGACTGACAGTAGAATATTTCCACTTTGATCTTGATGTATGAAGGGAATGCCACCACACTCCCTGCCTTTATCACGATGATATTGATAGACGGGATGGATCACGATTGGAATACCTGCCTTTTTGAGAAGGTATTTTTGAATGAGATAGACTGTGTGATGATCTTACTTACCTTACATCGATGTAATACACAACTTTTCCTTACTCAAAGTCAGTTTTCTACGAAATATTTTGTCACAAAGATGATTACTTGAAACTGACTAAACAACCAATTAAGTATATGAAATCAGTTATCTGTAACATATGTTGCGAATAATATTCAAATAAGAAATAAAGTTTTAAACAAATAAAAATCTATTTGCACTGCTGTAAAAAATAAGAACAAAAAATGCATCTTTGCACATATTCATAAAAATAAATTAATAAAATAAATAAATTAACTGGAAAAAAATAAAAATATGTTATTTAAAATTATTTTAATTTTCATTTAAAGTATAATATACTTATTTTGATCAAAAAACCTATTGTTTGTGTATATTTGTGCTTATTAATATTATTAAACATGAAAACATTTATAAAATAGATTTGGCGACTTTTTATACATTTAACTAACGAAAACAAAAGTAAATAATATGAAATTTTTTTCAACACAATGTATGACTTGATATAGTCAATAATCATATTTTCGAAATCAAAAATTGTAAAAAAAAACATTCAATGAATAAACAAATGTTGTGTTTTCTGTCCAAAACCCTAATTGTTTTCTTGTACGATAAATATATCTAGAAAATGTATTTGCAGTTTTATTCATCTACACCTCCATTTTTATATAATAATTTATCTTTTTTACCATATGACTTAAACATTTTAGCATTATTTTATTTGATCTATACAACACTTCTTCGTTAAATATAAAACCACCCCAATAAAATATTTCAGAAGTAAAATCACTTCTGAATCGCCAAAACTTGTTATGGCGATGACTGTAAAGTAGTGGATAGTTTCATCCATGAATTTGCTATGCATTATGAGTCGTTTTATTAACGGAAAGTCCCAGATTACAGTTTGAAGAGGATATAAACTTTATGACGTCAGAGATACTTCACAACAGCACTTAATTGGCAAATAACTTGCAAAGCGGGTCAAAATTGCAGTTGACCTGAAGTATGTCAAAGTTTATAAAAAAACAATAACTATGTGTTTAAGAATCTTATGGCGTCAAGTTCAACTCATTCCAGTTGTTTTCCTACAATGGTTGACTACCACCAGTATTTATGTTGAAGGATTGACATGAAAGGAAACGTTATGTAATAAAATTTACACATTTTTATTTTTAATATATAATTTAGCTTCAATATATATTACTAATGGTTTGAGAATGAGAATTGCAATGTAGTTTTAAAGTATAAATGCCGTACTGGACCTGAGGTTGAAGAGCAGTTCCAAGAGGTGTTTGTCAACTTTAAGCTCCATAAATAGGTACCGCAAAAGTGACCATTTTATATTAACATTTTATATTTGTTTATTATTAGAATCTTAACTTATGATAGCTAGGTGTTAGAGGAGGTTGTAGTATTTAATAGTTTCAGCAAATTTTTTTTTGATTTATCAGTTTTAAAACTCTCGAAACACAAAATATAAATGTTTAAATTAGTTTAATTTGAAATCACAATATTATGAAACTCGTGCAAATACATGTTAACAGTACACTTTATAATAAATAGTTCTTAGAAATAAATGTTATGTTAAATTGACGTATAGTCACAAACAGTTTTTAATTAAGTATTTCTGAATGATGTTGGACGGCATTATGGCCAAAAACTTCAAAATTAATATGAATTTTATGGAACCATTTTTATTTCTATTTAAAATTTGACTGTATGTCATGCAGTTAATATAATAACGGCAATATATTAATCTATATACAGGCTATCCTGGAACTCTCTGGACATTTTCGTAAACAATTTTTCCTTAGACCAAGAAAAACATATTTCACAATATAAAAATGGGTCTACGGTGACTTGTTTACGGTCTGTCTGAATGTGTTTTTTACAAATCTATATTTATAAAAGAGGATGTTTGTATATATATAAATATATATGTTTGAAGTTTATGCGCTGCCAAACCATCCATCCGATCGCCATGAAACTTTAGGATGCTGTCCTGTATACTCCCGAAATGGTTTCTGTCAAGTTTGATGCAGATCCGTCCACAGGGTCCCGCCCCACAGGCTCCTAAAGATCCCATGTTATTCAAATGGAGAATCTGAACTGTTTACAAAAAACATATGACTGTGTGGTTTAATGTAGTTTCACATGCCATAAGCAGATTGAAGTTCTCACAACAACAGTACTGTATATGTTTTGATTTATTGTAGTTCTACATTTCACCTTGAGAGTGTAGCACACACTACTTTTACTTGATCAGGTGATCTGTATTTGCTGTTAACCTTTTTTCCTCGGTAATTAAAACATGTGGTGAAACGTGAAATAAAAAATAAATAATTATTTGTTTTGCAGTTTACTTTTTATGACATGCCTCCTAAAAAATCTAATATTGGTAGAAGAAGCAAAAATTCTCGAATTCTTTCAGCTATTAGGTTCTAAATCAAACTCAATATTATGACCGGCGAAGCGGGCGGGTACAGCTAGTTATTTTATAACTCAAGAACTATTTACTATAGAAACGTCCAAATTTATTGTACATGTGTAACTTAATAGGTAAAACAAGGAAGTAAAATATCATTACTGTAACTAAATTACTTTTAAAATTACAGATTTTAAAAAAATAATATCAAATATCACGAAAATCTTTATAGCTATAAAACAAGTAAAAGTTAAGTAAAAAAATTACAGTGAAAAGAAAAACCAAACAACACGTTATTTACTGAAATAGAATAATAAATAACACAGGTGTGACAATTTTCGTAAATCAATCTAATTTGTATAGTATAACAATACATACCTAAAACATGGTTTAAATGCAAATATGAGGTGCTGAGCATCATTAATCAGCTTTTTTATATCCAATTCATGTTAACAATGATTTATTAGCTATTTAATTTGAACTATGAATCAGCTGTTTATTTGTAACGCATTGTTGATAGAATAATAAGTAAACATTAGCTGTTAGGTGTCAACAATTTTTTTAATACAGTTGTGTTGGTTTTTAAATTAAACAGCTAAGAATATTAATTAAAAACATGAATGACGATAAATGTGAGGAAAATGTGAACTGCATGTGAAATATGAACTTTTATGTCGTTGCATGTGGCAATCAAAAACAAGCTTGAATATTGAAATGGATTATAATTTTGATGTATTAAAACAGCTGTTTGACATTTTTACTAAAATTTAATATCTGCTCTATGCTTTTATGTTTTGTTATTATGTGTTGATTTAAAGAATATTATTGATAGATGTTAAGTATTAGACAGTTTATTGTTGAAGGAAATGAATTGTACAGTATATTTAATTTGTGTTCCAGTAAAAGTTTATAAGTACCTAAAACGTTTAGTTTAATTATTATTTCCACTCAACTAATTAATCTCCAGTAAAAATCTATAATGAGTAGAAAAGTGTAATTGTACTTTACAATTTGGCGACCGTGACAGGACTGGAAATTTATAAAATACTAAACCAGATAGAATTAGGTTAAGAACATAGATATACTGAAGCGGCAAAGTACTTTATTGCGCAGTGTTTTTACAAGAAATGTAAACAGTATAAAAGAACTGTTTGAAAATGATCCTCTTGATTTGGCTGAAATAGAAGTATCCTTTATAATTCTACAACAAAAAGCTGATGAACTACAAGCTTTGTCACGGCGTACTATTGGTGTAGGGCTTGGCTGGTCCCCTGTGTTCTTTGTTGTCCTGTTCATGATCAATAAATGATGCAGAAGTAGAAGGCCGCCCTCTCTTCGTTAAGTCTTTCCCTTGTTTAGATAACGATTCGGCCACTTCTATTTTGAATTCTAATAAATCCATAATATTTTGCCTACGTATTCCTTCTTTTTCACAGTCTCTTCTGTAGAGTAGCCAAGCTGACACAATCGCCATGTCAATGAAATGAAAGAAGAATCGTAAGTAATACTTTTTAGATTTAATTTTAGTTCTGTAGTAACTTATTAAACCATCAGTAAGGTCTACACCACCCATGAACTTATTGTAAGTAGTGATAGCTCGTGGGCACTTAACTTCTAAATGGGTTTTCATTTTTCTATCGAAACGTTCAATGGTGCTCTGTGGTTCGCAGCTATCAAAGGTTGTTGCTATTACTACACCTTTGTTATCGTACCATTTGATGGCTATAATAGGTACGCCATCAATTTCTGACACCTTTTCCTCTACAGAGCCCCTACCTTTCTTCTTCATATCGTTGTCTGAAGAAAATTCTAGACCTGGAAAACGATTTATTCGTACAGTGCCAAGAGCTGTAATACCCATATTTGCCAATGTCACAAACAACATTGGAGAAGAATACCAATTATCAAAATATAGTATATGGTTTACATTCATTGGTACGTGTTGGATTAGCTGCAATACTATATTTGAACTTTGTCCAATGTCCGGAAATTCATCAACTGGCTTGATTTGACCAGAATATATTATGAAGTTATGGATAAGGCCCTTCTGATCACTCAATATAAATATCTTATAACCCCACTTGTGCGGTTTTTGAGGATTGTATTGTTTTAAAGAAGATGAACCTTTAAATGGTACAGTTTGTTCATCCACACAAAGCATTTGATTTTCAAACGGGATATGTTTGTACTTTTCTTGCAAAACATCTACCAAAGGTCTGATTTTAAATAAACGGTCACGATCAGGGTCATCTAAACTAGGCTGTCTAGTATTGTCATTGAAATGTAAGTTTGTTTTTATTTCTTCCCATCGACTTCTGGATATTACATCAGCAATTTTATCAATTTGAGTCTTGAAACTCCAATACATACTACTTCATGGCAAATTTAAAATACTCATATAAGCACATATTCCTATAAATTGATCAATTTCAGTAGCATTTGTGTTGAGTGGCTTATTTAAAATTTTTTGGACGCTGAACAAGTTGCTTTGATTTGCAATGCTCTCAATTATAGATGTATAAAAAAAAAATACTTAAAATAGTCCACTGGACAACCTAACTCATTATCTTCAGAAGGTACCTTATTCCACTCTGGAAATAGTGTTTCACTTTGATCTCTAGGTACATCAAACCATACTGGGATTTCTTTACGCATCTTCTTACTTCTTTCTGTTGACACTTCCTGTTCAGATTCATTGTCCTCTTGATCCGATGAGTCAGAAGAGCCGCCTGTGAACAAAATAACATTCTTAAGTTCATTTCATTTTGATTAGTTGGAAGATTCGCCTGTAAAGAAAACTACATAAATGCCTAAGTACATTTCAAACAACAGTATATTATTTGTGTTCTTTATATGAAGGGGATACAAAGATATTGTGTTGGGTTTCAGATAAACTGAAACAACGAAAAGGAATTTTTACCTTGAATGGAAATGACATGGCGATTTTGCTTTTGGCTCTTTTCTGGTGTGTAATCCGGAACTTCATCCGTATCATCTGCCAAGCTGTCTTCGCTGTCATCAGGGGGTATGAAGACTGATTGGCAATTCACTCGCTGCATCCTTTTCATCTAAATCAAAACATATTTACGTAAATATCATAAGTTTATTATTAGGCAATAAAAATAATTGAGATTCATTGTAGCCTACCAATGAAGGTTATGACATTAGAGTAATTATAGTTTATATTATATTTAAAAATATAATATATTTCGATGTTCATTAGATTTATCATACAAAAGTAACAAAGTTGATTAACAGCCCAAGGTTCCATATTAGGCACAAAGGCTACATGGCCAATATCATGCTTATAGCCTAGAGGCCCACATGTGGCACAAACCTAAATTTGTCCATAAACAGCTGTGTAATTGAAGTACACACATTGTAAACGTGACAAGTTAAAATTTATAAGCATATAAATATGGTATGATTTTATGAGGGTACAGACTTACCTTGAAACAGGGTTGAAACAACTTGGAATGATATGATATTTCTGTAGTACACTTTTGTTGAGGTTAGCAGACACTTGTGACTGAGTAGTTCAAATTGTTACCACCAGATCACTCCACTGGTGTCCATTCAGTAGAGGTGAGTGCCAGAAATGGGCCAGTGGTCCAAAACAACTCAATGAAGTTAAAAAAGTGAGAATAAAAAATATTTTCGGATGTGTGACATAAATGGCACCACGGTCGTTAAGAGGTTAATAGGTGCTGATGTGGCAGGTGAACTGTTTACAGGAGATCGTCTCCAACTGGATTCTGGACTAGTGGCCATGAATACACTTCTAGGATGAACATTGATGGGTAAAGTACCAGGAGGCCTAACAGATGTAAATGGTTGTTTGTCTTCTCTTGTAACTAGTATGTTTATTCAAGATGCAAACATTGCAAATGTATGGAATTGAGTCAGAAATTAAGAAGTTGAGTAAAGTTGAAAATTGGAATTACATCAAAAGAGAATTCAACCCAGCTGACATTAATTTAATTCTTACATATGAGACGCCGACACAACGTTGTTGGTATTTTAAGGCAAATATGAATGATTATGTGAGTGTAGGATGAGTGTAGTCTGGTTACTAACTGAGTTCGACTGTTCCTCAGAAAGGGCAATTTATTAATAGCCCAACAGCCAGGGCAACTAAGGGACCTACAGCTTTACGTGGAATCCGAACCACGTAGTGCTGGTCTGATTTTCAGCTAATTGACAAGCCTGATACTCAGTTATCTTCCCCACACAACATCCATACAATGATTACCACCCAACATGGACACCTCAGACTTCTCTACTAGTGTCCACGCCGATAACAGCCATTGAGCGGACGCCATGTCGGTATTAAGAGGCCCGAGCATCTAACCTATCGCCTACAATCTCCCAAACACTTTGTCCCTACGAAACTATGAGTGTGCCACCCTCAATGTAGGAAGACTGCTGGAGGAAGTCTTCCTCCTCTTCGAATAGAGGAAGACTTCTGTCCGGAAGAGAATAAAAGAGTTCAACCCTTCCATAATCAGCCCCTCAACTTCACTACCTGGGCTTCTGTGCGCTTTGAGGAGTGATAGTCCGAGGGAGCCACCGCAACTGTCAAGGTTGAGAGTATGTCTTTGAAGGTCAGGGGCTGGCTCCGCTGAAGAGAAAACTTCTGCCTGGCCCTGCCTAGGCCTCTTCCGACTGCCCTGGGTGGAGAGAGGAGTGGACGTGTCAGTTCTTCCCCTCTTCAAACCCTCACCTGCTTCGTCAGCTGACGGTGTCTCCGTCTTCTTCTTGCGCTTCCGGTTCTCACTAAACTTTTAAAAGGCTCCATGGGTTGCCTTTAGTGGCAAGCTTGGTCTCAATAGCTTTTTTTGGCTATCGTCAACTTGGACTTCACTTTGAGTTTCCCAGTTGCAAAAGCCAGGTCATTCAGGAGGACATACTCTTCCCTTACAGAGAGGTTTTTTCACCCGGGTGAAGTGTGGGAAGCACCTGAGCTGGAGGCAATCCCCTGAGAGAGCGCCAACAACCCAGACGCTACTACATTTGAGTTGGATGCATATAGGGTCTCAATTGGAGTCTTGGTGTCCAGGGCATCACTGGTCTTGGACTTGTTGCCTGCCAAAGAAATAAAAGAGGGAGGGTTTGTTTGGTCAGCCATTCGGTCCCATGAGTAGCTAGGGAAAAGATTGTCCACCCGGCGAAAGTCCCGCATGGTCGGGTAAGGCAAGGTTACCGCGAGGGTTCTCCAAACCCCCACAGGCTCCGTTAAAGCATTGATTTCACACACTAATAGATCTCCCACCAATGTTAAATTTTGAGTCTCAAAATATAAGCTGTTTTTGTGATCCATTGTGGAGCGCTAGTGTAGTCCCATGTAAATTTAATGCAGTTTAAACCAGCTGTGTGGGCCACACAAACTTATAAAATTACTGCCATAAATATTCATATTAGATAGTTTATCTATTGTAGGTTTATGTAATCAATGGTTAAAGGCAATTAATTGTTTTGTAAGTTGAAAAACCGCTATTTTGAAAGGGTACAAAGTAGGAACTTAATGATCTATATCGAATTAGGTCTTTTTGTTCCTCATACATGTACCGGGTTTAAATATATTATCTTCAGGGGCTATTAGATATGATAAATTATGTAAAAAACCCATTAAGACATACACACGGAAAACTAAGTGTTTTTAGGACATATGATTATAGGAACTGTTCTTAGTTTTTTTTATACGCAGTTATATCCCGAAGTCTTAAGGTTTTTTTTATGAACACCCTATTTATCAACCTTGTGACACTGGGTTTCCGCACGGTGTGTCACTCACAGTGCCATACAGAGACAATGCTCCTACACGTCATAATTATTATCTCTGTCATAAATCTGAAAGTATAGGATACCAAATGTAATTTTTATGTATTAAATATTACTTATAATGGGAGTTTTAATCACACGGCACAATTACACTTGGAAGTATCAAGCGCATTTGGTTGTCGATTATTAATGAGCCATTTTATCAAAACCACACGGCAATAACAATGCATTTATTGATGGAGCATTACCAATATGTACCCTCACAGTTTATTGGTTATTCATAACTGATGTTTCAAAGCAATTAATATTACTGTAACAATAGAAATGGTTGTTTCAACTTAGAAACATCCATTATTATGTGCTAAAATAAACGCTTTATTAAATCTAAGTACATATTTAAACACGAGTAAAATTTATCAGTTCGAAATAGCTTTTGTTAAACGGGTGTTTTTTGTCATTAAACGGATGTATATTCGAGTAAGTCATTAATTTATTATAATTATAAAGAATACGTTCAATTTGCCATACTTTGATCTGTACAATTGTAATGATATATGATTACGACTCCTTGTGTGGTTACGGCACTCCCACTCCTCCTACCGTAACGTTAAAGAATGTCAGTTTGGATGAACCGTTGAATAATACATTCTAAATAAATTCAATATTGAAAATTCCTCTAGTATTTTAATGATTGTGTTTACTGAAAGGATAAAAAAAAAAAAAAACATGAATATTACATTTAGTTTGGGTAAGTTCTCTAATGTTTGTGTCTGTACATTACAGTATGCCTGAGTAGATGAGCTTCTGGTAGAATCATTTATGTACAAAATTACATTATTAGTTATTCAATTTATTTAGTACCATTATGGAACGTCAAGTGTACAAAGAAAGTAAATGTTCTGTAAATAATTTATTTTCATCCTCGGCCAAATACCTTTTTCATCACACTTAAGTTTCCACTTGGTAAAGTCGCAATTGTTTCCAATCAGCTCTAAGTCGTTATTAACTTTCTTCTTTCGTTGTTCAGACATTACATCAACTGTGTTTTCAATCAAGAATTACTCTGTGATAAATGCATATAATTGTAATTTAAGTTTTTCCATCACTTACATTTCGTGAGGTTCATAAAACATAACATTCTTTTAGGCAAATGTAAATCAGGATGCTTTAAAGATACAATACTATATATTGTATAGCCGATACTATGGAGTAGTGCTGTAACCTGTTTACTTGGGAACTATTTTGTATATTGAAGGTGATAGCTGTATCTACTACCTATAGGTTCTATTCTCAGTGTTATTATCGCCGACACTATGGAGTAGTGCTGTAACCTGCTTACTTGGGAACTATTTTGTATATTGAAGGTGATAGCTGTGTATACTACCTATAGGTTCTATTCTCAGTGTTATTATCGCCGACACTGTGGAGTAGTGCTGTAACCTGCTTACTTGGGAACTATTTTGTATATTGAAGATGATAGCTGTATCTACTACCTATAGGTTCTATTCTCAGTGTTATTATCGCCGGCACTGTGGAGTAGTGCTGTAACCTGCTTACTTGGGAACTATTTTGTATATTGAAGGTGATAGCTGTATCTACTACCTATAAGTTCTATTCTCAGTGTTATTATCGCCGACGCTAGGGAGTAGTGCTGTAACCTGCTTACTTGGGAACTATTTTGTATATGGAAGGTGATAGCTGTATCTACTATCTATAGGTTCTATTCTCAGTGTTATTATCGCCGATACTGTGGAGTAGTGCTGTAACCTGCTTACTCGGGAACTATTTTGTATATTGAAGGTGATAGCTGTATCTACTACCTATAGGTTCTATTCTCAGTGCTATTATCGCCGACAATGTGGAGTAGTGCTGTAACCTGCTTACTTGGGAACTATTTTGTATATTGAAGGTGATAGCTGTATCTACTACCTATAGGTTCTATTCTCAGTGTTATTATCGCCGACACTGTGGAGTAGTGCTGTAACCTGCTTACTTGGGAACTATTTTGTATACTGAAGGTGATAGCTGTGTATACTACCTATAGGTTCTATTCTCAGTGTTATTATCGCCGACACTGTGGAGTAGTGCTGTAACCTGCTTACTTGGGAACTATTTTGTATATTGAAGGTGATAGCTGTATCTACTACCTATAGGTTCTATTCTCAGTGTTATTATCGCCGGCACTGTGGAGTAGTGCTGTAACCTGCTTACTCGGGAACTATTTTGTATATTGAAGGTGATAGCTGTATCTACTACCTATAGGTTCTATTCTCAGTGCTATTATCGCTGACGCTAGGGAGTAGTGCTGTAACCTGCTTACTTGGGAACTATTTTGTATATTGAAGGTGATAGCTGTATCTACTACCTATAGGTTCTATTCTCAGTGTTATTATCGCCGACGCTAGGGAGTAGTGCTGTAACCTGCTTACTCGGGAACTATTTTGTATATTGAAGGTGATAGCTGTATCTACTACCTATAGGTTCTATTCTCAGTGTTATTATCGCCGACGCTAGGGAGTAGTGCTGTAACCTGCTTACTCGGGAACTATTTTGTATATTGAAGGTGATAGCTGTATCTACTACCTATAGGTTCTATTCTCAGTGTTATTATCACCGACACTGTGGAGTAGTGCTGTAACCTGCTTACTTGGGAACTATTTTGTATATTGAAGGTGATAGCTGTATCTACTACCTACAGGTTCTATTCTCAGTGTTATTATCGCCGACACTGTGGAGTAGTGCTGTAACCTGCTTACTTGGGAACTATTTTGTATATTGAAGGTGATAGCTGTATCTACTACATATAGGTTCTATTCTCAGTGTTATTATCGCCGACACTGTGGAGTACTGCTGTAACCTGCTTACTCGGGAACTATTTTGTATATTGAAGGTGATAGCTGTATCTATTACCTATAGGTTCTATTCTCAGTGTTATTATCGCTGACACTGTGGAGTAGTGCTGTAACCTGCTTACTCGGGAACTATTTTGTATATTGAAGGTGATAGCTGTATCTACTACCTATAGGTTCTATTCTCAGTGTTATTATCGCCGACACTGTGGAGTAGTGCTGTAACCTGCTTACTCGGGAACTATTTTGTATATTGTAGGTGATAGCTGTATCTACTACCTATAGGTTCTATTCTCAGTGTTATTATCGCCGACACTGTGGAGTAGTGCTGTAACCTGCTTACTCGGGAACTATTTTGTATATTGAAGGTGATAGCTGTATCTACTACCTATAGGTTGTATTCTCAGTGTTATTATCGCCGGCACTGTGGAGTAGTGCTGTAATCTGCTTACTTGGGAACTATTTTGTATATGGAAGGTGATAGCTGTATCTACTATCTATAGGTTCTATTCTCAGTGCTATTATCGCCGACAATGTGGAGTAGTGCTGTAACCTGCTTACTCGGGAACTATTTTGTATATTGAAGGTGATAGCTGTATCTACTACCTATAGGTTAAATTCTCAGTGTTATTATCGCCGACACTGTTGAGTAGTGCTGTAACCTGCTTACTCGGGAACTATTTTGTATATTGAAGGTGATAGCTGTATCTACTACCTATTGGTTAAATTCTCAGTGTTATTATCGCCGGCACTGTGGAGTAGTGCTGTAACCTGCTTACTCGGGAACTATTTTGTATATTGAAGGTGATAGCTGTATCTACTACCTATAGGTTAAATTCTCAGTGTTATTATCGCCGACACTGTAGAGTAGTGCTGTAACCTGCTTACTCGGGAACTATTTTGTATATTGAAGGTGATAGCTGTGTATACTACCTATAGGTTCTATTCTCAGTGTTATTATCGCCGGCACTGTAGAGTAGTGCTGTAACCTGCTTACTCGGGAACTATTTTGTATATTGAAGGTGATAGCTGTATCTACTACCTATTGGTTAAATTCTCAGTGTTATTATCGCCGACACTGTAGAGTAGTGCTGTAACCTGCTTACTCGGGAACTATTTTGTATATTGAAGGTGATAGCTGTATCTACTACCTATAGGTTCTATTCTCAGTGCTATTATCGCTGACGCTAGGGAGTAGTGCTGTAACCTGCTTACTTGGGAACTATTTTGTATATGGAAGGTGATAGCTGTATCTACTATCTATAGGTTCTATTCTCAGTGTTATTATCGCCGATACTGTGGAGTAGTGCTGTAACCTGCTTACTCGGGAACTATTTTGTATATTGAAGGTGATAGCTGTATCTACTACCTATTGGTTAAATTCTCAGTGTTATTATCGCCGACACTGTGGAGTAGTGCTGTAACCTGCTTACTCGGGAACTATTTTGTATATTGAAGGTGATAGCTGTATCTACTACCTATAGGTTCTATTCTCAGTGTTATTATCGCCGACACTGTGGAGTAGTGCTGTAACCTGCTTACTTGGGAACTATTTTGTATATTGAAGGTGATAGCTGTATCTCCTACCTATAGGTTAAATTCTCAGTGTTATTATCACCGACACTGTGGAGTAGTGCTGTAACCTGCTTACTCGGGAACTATTTTGTATATTGAAGGTGATAGCTGTATCTACTACCTATAGGTTAAATTCTCAGTGTTATTATCGCCGACACTGTGGAGTAGTGCTGTAACCTGCTTACTCGGGAACTATTTTGTATATTGAAGGTGATAGCTGTATCTACTACCTATAGGTTAAATTCTCAGTGTTATTATTGCTGACACTGTGGAGTAGTGCTGTAACCTGCTTACTTGGGAACTATTTTGTACATTGATGGTGATAGCTGTATCTACTACCTATAGGTTATGTTTTTAGTGTTATTATCGCCGACACGGCAACCTCTCAACTGGAGAAACCTGTGATTTTTGTGTCGGTTGTTACCTAAGATTTGGGTTCAGTCCTATCTCCCTGGCCATCGGCAGTGTGTAAGAATGAGGGAGAGCCTGACTAGAGGGCTGTGTTACGTGGAGTTCCTAGGGGTTTGTCTCGGGGCCTCTTCTTTTTTCACTCTACATTAATGATGTAACTTCTATTATACAACACTCTAACTATTACTTTTACGCTGGCCAACATTTCTCTGTCAATGAAATGACTTTATTACACATGAAACATGATGTAGCAGCAACCATATCTTGAACATGAACTCAAACTTAACGATAGTAAGAATCAGACGATTGTAGTTAGACATCCTAGATTATTAACTTATTTTAACAGTAACAGTCAAGAGGACCATGTCACACTATATTTTACCCAATATCATTTTTAAGTTGAAAGATCTTCGAGAGTATCATATACTTACTCTTCTTCATAAACTTATAAATAATAGAACTCCAAGCTGACTGTCCGAGCGTTTCAAGTTCATTTATGAAATTAACACTAGAAACACTCGTTAGTGAGCCTTATACTATCAATCCTAATTAAAGGTACTGCCCTTTACAATAGATTTTACTGTATTTGGGTGCCGATTATGGAATATGCCCAATATCAAAATTATAGGCGGAGCCCTCGGGCCTTTACTTCGGGGTGGAGCTAAAGGATCTATTTTTGCGGAACCTGTAGACTGGTTGGATGGGTGCGTTCGGTGGTCATGGTTTGCGGGTGGTATGTGTGAGTGATGAATGATTGCATTTTCATAGAATTGTATTTTTTTATTAATAGTAATTTGTTAGTGTCGTGGGCCTACATTCACAGAGAGTATATAGTTGAGATATGAGTTAAAATTATTCATGTGTTTAATTTATATACAGTATGGCTTCTTCCCACTGTCACAAAGGCAATCAGTATTCTGTAGAGGATACGCATTCTACTGTCACAAGGAAACTCAGTATTATGTAGAGAGTACGGCTCCCTACTGCCACAATGACACTCAGTATTCTGTAGAGAGTACGGCTTCCTACTGTCACAAAGACACTCACTATTCTGTAGAGCGTACAGCTTCCTACTTTCACAAGGGAACTCAGTTTTCTATAGAGAGTTCGGCTTCCCACTGTCACAAGGCCACTCAGTATTCTATAGAGAGTACAGCTTCCCACTGTCATAAAGGTACTCGGTATTTTGTAGAGAATACAGCTTCCACTGTCATAAGGGCACTTAATATTCTGTAGAGGGTATGACTTCCCACTTAAACAAGGGTACGCAGTATTCTGTAGAGTAAGGCTTCTCACTATCATAAGGGCACTTAATATTCTGTTGAGGTGTGGCTTCCCACTGTTCAATGGCTCGCAGTATTCTGTAGAGAGTACGGACACCCATTGTCATAAGGGCACTTAATATTCTGTAGAGGGGTAAGGCTTCCCATTGTCACAATGCACTCAGTATTCTGTAGAGGGTATGGCTTCCCACTGTCATAATTGCACTTAATATTCTGTAGAGGGTATGGCTTCCAACTGTCATAAGGGCACTTAATATTCTGTAGAGGGTATGGCTTCCCACTGTCATAATTGCACTTAATATTCTGTAGAGGGTATGGCTTCCAAACGTCAATGGCACGCAGTATTCTGTAGAGAGTACGGCTTCCTACTGTCACATCGACACTCAGTATTCTGTAGACGCGGGGATTTTATGACTTACGTATGATGTAGATAAATGACATGTGTAAATAACTCTGGAAACATAATGTTTGGGAGAGTTAATGTCCTGCAGAGACATTAAGATAGACATGTTTTATATAACATAGAATATCGATTAAAGGAGACTTGTAAATAAATAAAATTAAATTGCAACGTTTATGTATACTATATACAATGAGAAATTAACTAACATGTTGATTAAAGACTTTTGATATATTATGTATTTTAAACACCGAAATTAATAAAACCATTCTGAACACATTTGCGCGTGATACTGTAATGTTAATAATAATAATAATAACTCAATAACTCATTTATTAAGCCAGATCAACAAAACAAGATTGCATTAGCCAAGTCATCAATGTAACTAAATGAAATAATTACTTTAATACTAATTAAAACCAATTACAAATTGTTGTCAACCAATTACAATTTTTTTTGTCAACAGAGTTAGTGACTACCAGCCAGGAAATTACGGACGCTGTAGACCACTGCATCTAAAAGCATTCTTTTTACCCCTCTCTTAAAAGCCCTGTGATCCTGCTCGATCTTTAGTGATGTTGGAAGACTATTGTAGAGTTTGATGGCATTGTACTGGAACTGTTTTTGGAAAAATGAAGTGGAATGTCTGGGAATTGAAATATTATTGGTATTTCGGAGTGGATATCTGTTACTGGAAGGAGAGCTGAACACAGAAATATTTTTCCTGACAAACAACAAGGTCTCCAAGATGTAAATTGAAGGGAATGTTAAAATGTTGTTGGTCCTGAAAATCTCTCTGCATGAATGGCCTCTAGGGAGAGAGAATATGACTCTTATAGCCTTCTTTTGTAGTCGAAACAATAGTAAGGTCCTCTGGCTTTCACTTCCCCAAACTGGTACTGCATATGACAGATAAGGAAAAATAGTTCCATAATAGGCAGAAAGAAGAACCTCACTGCTCACAAACTTTTTTAAGGTTCGAAGGATAAAGACGCCGGTAGACACTTTTTTGGTTACAGATTCAATGTGTTTGTGGTAGTTTAGATTGTCATCAAGAGTAAGGCCTAGGAATTTAACTTCCTGGGATGAATACACAATTGAGTCTCCAAGAAGAACATTTAACCCATCGTTTGCTCCAAACTATTTGAGATATAGAAATTTAAAAGTTGAGTTTTGTCAGCATTTAAGATTAATTGATTATTTTGAAACCATTGTAAAAGACTGTTGGATTCAGAGAAGACAATTTGTTCCAATGACTCGTTACAAGGACTAGAAAGTGTGAGGGAGGTGTCATCAGCAAAAAGACATATTTTAGCTAAACTTACACTATTGGGTAGATTGTTTATGAAAAGAAGGAACAAAGTTGGGCCCAAAACAGACCCCTGGGGCACCCCTCTCTTGATCAGAGCCCTGGATGAGGCGTAACGTCGTAAATAGCCAGAATCATCGATATCAGGTATTACAACAAACTGTTCTCTCTTGTCTAAGTAGGAAGCAAACCAGTCCAGTGCAACACCTCTGATCCCCTGTTGGCACATCTTCTTAAGCAGCAGATCATGATTAACCATATCGAAGGCCTTGCTGAGATCAAAAAATAGGCCTGATACACGCTGTCCACTATCTAAATCTGTTACTATGCCGTTTATTAGGCTCAGTATAGCACTTGTCGTCGATCTATTCTTAACAAAGCCATGTTGGTTTTGATAAAGTATTTGACGTGTTTCCAGAAATGTACATAGTCTATTTAATACAGCCTTCTCGAAAATCTTGGATACAGTTGAAATCAAGCTAATTGGCCTATAATTATCACATGAACCCTCATTACCTTTTTTTAATATGGGCCTGACCATTGTTAATTTTAGGGCTGAAGGTAATTTACCCTCAACAAAGGAAGAATTCACCAGATGGCATAAAGGTGCTGTCACGAATTCGCTGATGGCTTTTAGCATTTTGGGAGATAGTTCATCAACTCCTGCCGAGTTTTTGCTTTTCATGCCAGTTATAATGCTTTTAATTTCATTTTCATTAACGGGGGTGAGGAAGAACGATGAACTGTTGAGCCTATTGTTAATTATTTCAAACTTATCATGGCTGACTGGTTTTTTAATGCCATCTCCTACTCCAACAAAGTGTGCATTCAAAGTATCACAGACTTTTTTTGGTTCAGTTACCGATTTTCCTTCACTGTTCACAAGTGTGATATTTGTATTTTCTTTCCTCGCTTTTGGTCTATGGTCATTTATTATCTTCCAAACAGTCTTAGTCTTATTGTCAGAGTTTTCTATTGTTTCCCGTATTTTGTCACATTTAGCTTGTTGGATCATTTTTCTGTATTTATATTTTAATCTGATATAATACTGCCTTAAAAAATGGTCAGAATTTAGGTGTTTTGTTTTTTCGTAAAATATGTGACATTGGTCTTTAAATGTTTTAAGTTCTTCTGAGAATTCAATCTTTTCCTTTTTTTTAACATTTATTTTTTTTAATTTTCTTGGGAATGCCGTTTCAAAATAATATCTCAGTTGCATGCTGAACTCATTATACTTTTCCTCCACATTCTGTGCTCTGTATGTATCATTCCACGTTTCTCGTTTTAACAATAACTTAAATGTTTCCATGTTTGTTTTTTTAAAACTTCTGTTATATTTATATCTTGCCACTTTTGCTTTACTTTCGACGGTTATGTTAAAAGTTGCTGTTTGGGCATAGTGGTCTGATAAAATCGATTTTACGACTTCTCCTTTGGCAAGAGCAACATCAGTAAATATGTGGTCGATTTAGGTTTCAGAGCATAAGGCTTCTCTAGTGTAGGAAGAGATTATATTATATAATCCATATGACGACATGTCTGAGATGAATTTGTGACCAGTGAAACTGTCAACAGACAAGTCTATATTGAAGTCGCCCAAGACAAAGACCTTTGAGTGCTTTTTCACAAATCTACTTAAGCATTCACCTAAGTGTTCAAGAAAAACATCATGAATACCTGCGGGAGGTCTATATCCAGCTACTACTAACATTTTATCATGATTATTAATTTCAACTGAAACTGCCGCTAGTTCACACTCTTTCTCTTCACTAAAGGGCTCACAGTCCAAGGACAGACACTTCAGGTTTGAACGACACCAGATTCCCACACCTCCGCCCTTAGCACGAGTTCTGCAGAAGGATGTTACATAATCAAAGTTTTTGATCTTAAGATTTTTAATTTCAAAATATTTCATTGAGTGCTCAGTTAGGCATAATACATCCGGATTTTCATCGCCAAGAAACACTTCCAACAAGTCCACTTTGTTCCTTAGACTTCTGATATTTTGATGTACTATCCTAAGGCTGCCTCCTTGTTGACGCTCATGATACTTTTGAGAAACTGCACCCAGGTAACTCCCGGAGGCCTCTGAGCCTCCCCTAAAAAATGCTTTCCAGTGAAAGTACGGGATTGATGAGTCTTTTTGGAAATCATTCCTGAAGGAATTGAAGGGCTGAAGTTGGGAGTATTTGGAGTCGTTTTTGAAGACATATTGGAAGGCTTAACGTTATATTTACAAGACAGAGGGCATTCAGGGGGATTAAAGTTAGGAATGAAATCATTGGATCGGTTTAAGGACTGAAGAAGTAAGGTTGCGAGCAGACGTTTGCCAGTTAAATTCAAATGAAGACCATGACGTGTAAAGCCATATCGAGGAATGGACTCCATAGAGAGAAACTCTACATGATCGTGTTTGGAAGAAATTGTTAGGAGCTTGTCATTTACTTCAGCTACAACAGGATTTAAGGAAGGATTATCATGTCTTGGAGGGAGACCGACCAAGATCACCTTTCTACCAGAGGTTTTACTCAGTTCAGTCTCTAGTTCAGAAAAGTCCAGGGTACAGCGCCCGTTTACAACATCGTTTGAACCTCCCATTACAATAATATTATTACACTTACTTCTGGAATATGATTTAAATGTTTCTAGTACATGTTTCATATTACCATTTGGTTTGATCCATCCACTTACTTCACACATACCCCTCAGCTTGTCCCTTAACAGTTGTGAAACAAGCCGCCCATGGCTATCTGAGCACAAGGCTATACTGGGCTTAAGGGTGGTAGTAGTAGGGATGTGGATTGGTGGGACGTAAGAACATATTTTTTGTTTTGGAAGAGGATTTCTTTTGATCGGACTTTTCTTTGGTAGCACTGGACTGTGGACAATCAGAGGGATTTCTGTGGTGTCAGGATGCTCATAATGCTCAAGTAAACAAATAAATCAACTAAACATAATATCGGTTTGTGGTGAATTGGTGAGTTGATTTTTAGTCAATAATGTTAACAGGAAATTGAAATATTGGCTAACATATTCCCTTTAAGCTATATGTATATAGATTATAAAAATAAGCTATGTACCCCTCTAGAGCTGACAAAAATAAAGCAAAAGTACTATTTAACTTGGACGATTATTATTGAAAACAGCAACTTTGATTGTTCTGCATTTACATACATTATATTTTAAAAAAGCATCTCGATATCATGTTCAAAAATATGAAGAAATACATGTAATATACTATATTTAACATTCATAACTTATACACTTTAGTAACATATTAATTATTTTCAGTGTGTAAAGAAGTTATCGTTTAATACACTTTATCAGCTCAAAATATGATTGGAGTTACTTTTATGAGAACGCTTCAAGAACTTAGTTAACTGTCGTGCATATTCCTTGCAGAACTGTCGTGCATATTCCTAGCAGCAATTAAATGAAACATACGAATATGACACAGATGTGATAGATATATATGTCCTATACAAACAGTAAACCTGTGCAAATGACTAATATTGGTAATTTATCAAATGAAAGTTGTAAAATATACTGTATATAATATGAATGTCAAATACTGTAATCTTATTTCTTGTGACATAAAAGTACATTTAATTTTGTAGTAATAAATAAAATAACGATGAAATTTGTTCTTGTCATTAAATATTATTGAGTACTTAACCTAGTTCTTAGATATTACAAATAGTTTAACACTTTGCAGTAAGTAATAGATCTTACCTGGAAGCTAGACGAGATGATTTAAGGAGATAAGTTCTAAGATCAGCTCTATCACGTCACTCAATATTTAAGTAAAAATGAAAATAAGGTAATGTTTGTACCACTGTTCTAATTAAATTTTCTTTTCTCTAAATGTCCAATTTCGTATATTCTTCTTCTGTATTCTTATATATTTCGAAATATTAAAAACATTATAATCTAATTTAGCAGATATTGTTGGTATTTAAGTTCTTTCGCCCCAATAATAAAATGAAACAAAATAAAATGAATTTTCTAAAGAAATGAAAAACTGATTGTTCAGTTATTTTTGTTGATTGTTACAGCACAGAAAAAATGTTGAACGTATTTCGTTCGTACTTTTTTTTATTATAAATAATCTTTATAAATCATAAAACTAGCTGAATACACTTGTGCTAAGGGATAAAATCTAAACTTAGTTAACGAGATTTCAGAGCCCGATAAATTTACAGTAGCTTATCAATAGTTTCTTAAAAACAATTTTTTGTACTGTTCAGACGTAAAATATGCACGATTAGATAATAAACCCTAGCAAAAAGTAAATAAGACTTAACACAACAAATGTTTAAAAAAATTAAAATTCGGAAAATATTAGTAAAATTTCTAAAACGTCTAATATTAGGTGTCAAAATTAAATTAAAATATCTTTAATTTAATCAAAAATCAAACTGGCCGTATGTAGGCTGTTTTCCTCAAAAATAACAAGATAATTAATGTTGTCTAAGGGGTGGAGGCTTCATTCAAAGTCTTTAGGTGCAAATAGTATAACATTTTCTCATGCTTGTATAATATTATTACAGAAATGTTAATAACACTTTACTATCGCGTCCACGAAAATCTGTCGAAGGGATCAGGGTAGAATTGAGATGTGTTACGATAAGGTTAGATTCACGTTCTCTGTTCTAAGACACGTCAAAGTGCAAAATGAGTTCTGTTCTAATCAATGTACACACAGAAATCTTATTTTATTTATACATACCTTTTGTTCAAATTTGAGTTTATATGTTCTTTAACTGCCCACTTATTGGAGCTCAGGTAACTGAACAGTAACTATAATGAAACTTGTTGAAGGTGTTATAGAAATAATTGCAATTTCAAGATGTTAACGACAGTTGCACTGAGTTCTTACGTACTTTTGAAACAATAAAAAAGTCAGCCACAAAACAAAAACGTAAAAACTCTCGTTTAAAAAAACTTAAACCGTGGATTACTGTTAGTTTAATAAAATGTATTAGACAGAGGGATAAATTGAGCAAAATTATGATAAAACGCCCTTTTGATTTGGCTGCTAGATTAAATTACATCCGTTATCGAAACCATCTAAACGCTGTAATAAAAAGAGCCAAATCCATGTATTTTAGAGAAAAAATTTCTAACTGTCAATGTAATCCTAAAGAGTTCTGGAAGATAATAAATGAATTCAATGGTGTTAAGTTGAGGAGAACTCCTTTTCCAATTAAGCATTTTTTACCGGGTGAAGCGGTCGGTCCGGGAGATAGCCAGTTCATTTAACGATTATTTCGCAAGTGTTGGAGAACAGTTAGCGAGCGCGCTGCCTCACTCCGCCGGGCCGCTGGTGGTAGACAACACCGCATACAGAACCAGGCATGTGTTCAAATTGGAGCCGGTCACCGAGAGCCAGGTGGAGCGGTATGTCGCCGAGATGCGCGGCAACTCTGCCCCAGGAATCGATGAATTTTCTCCCACAGTTTTGAAAAATTATATAAAACATTTAATCACACCTTTGACTCACATTATCAATATTAGTTTAAATTCCGGTGTATTTCCAAATTCATTTAAAATTGCTAAAGTCATTCCACTTTATAAATCTGGCGAAAAATCGACATATAGTAATTTTAGGCCCATCTCCTTGCTCAGTACACTGTCCAAAGTATTGGAGAAGTGTGTAAAAAAACAATTACAAGTATACCTGGAGTTAAAACATCTACTTTCAAGTCGACAATTTGGCTTTAGAAGTGGTAAGAACTCTGCGGACGCTTTATTTATGTTAAATAAAATCATAATGAATAACATTAATAAAGGCGAAAAGATTTTGCTTGCCTTCATTGATCTAGCTAAGGCTTTTGATTCAATCGACCGAAAAAAACTTTTTTCAAAAATGACTGAGCTAGGAATAAATGGATTACCTTTGAATTGGTTTAAAAGTTATTTAAGTGACCGATTTAAGGTTTCGATAAATGAAGTGAAAAGTGACACTAAGAGTTACGACTATGGAGTAGTTCAGGGAAGCAACCTCGGCCCATTGTTATTTTTAATTTACATAAATAATATAGATAAAATAAATATTACTGGAGATCTGTTTTTGTTTGCGGACGATACAGCTGTGCCGTTCCATGCTGAAACCTGGACCGATGTTTTCAAAATGGCGTCACAAAACTTAACAATAATTAAGCAGTGGTTTGATCAAAATGGCCTTACAATGAATATTAAGAAAACAAAATGTTTACCCATAGCTCTTCGCAAAGGGTCAGAACCTGCTGCGGAGCTGAGAGTGGTGGTGCACTCTTGCGATGACCCCGCTAAAGAACACTGTGACTGTCAAGTCGTAGAGAGAGTCGACCACTACAAGTACCTGGGTGTCATTATTGATAACCAGCTACGGTGGGAAAAACATACAGATATGTTAAAGTCTAAACTAAGAAGGTTCATATACGTCTTTAAACAATTAAGTACATTTTTAAAAACTCATGAAATTAAAACTATATATTTTGCATACGTTCAATTAATTTTAGAATACGGTATTGTTTCTTGGGGAGGGGCTTTTAATTAAATCTATAGTAGAACCGTTATCTGTTATCCAAAAATCTTTTTTGAAGATAGGCTTCCGTAAGATAAAAATGTTTTCATCCGACTTACTTTTTCAAGAAACAGGTGTTCTCACCATAAGACATATATACATTAAAAATCTTCTAAATTTCATTTTTCATCATTCCGATTTAATATCTACTCCTATTTCAGATAATTACAGAACAAGAAATGCTTTGAATGTTGGTGTCCAAGTCCTTAGAACAGTTAAATCTGTAAACAATACGAATTCCTTCTACATTGGAAATGTTTTGTATCGCAACATACCGAGGGAGATAAGGGATCTACTTGGCACCGTCAGTCACAGTGTGTACAAAAAGCGTGTCTCTGCCTGGCTGTTAGGGACCAACTGTGATTACGCGGAGGACCTCCTCAAGTCAATCTACACCTGACAACACGATTACTTGACTTATTACTTTACTTTGATCTCATTACTTATATGCTTTACTTCCGTAACTAATACTAAATTACTTGACTCCATCCAATCGCATCAAACCCCCATAAGTAACTAATATATATTTTAAAATTAAAAACTCATGGTACTCACTTACTTTCTTTATTTGATTAATCTATTTTTATTTTTCACTGTTATAGGAATATGTCTTCTTTTTTAAATGATTTTTTTCTAAGTAATAGTCAGTATCTAACGAATTATTATTATTTTTTTTTAGTATAGAATATATATTTTTGTTATTTTTTTTCTAATAATAAACTATATGCAAGTACCTTTCTAAGTTAATCTGTCTGATTAAATTGTAATGTAATGTTCATTTGACTAGTTTTACGCACAGGCATAAAAAAGCCTATGTCAAACTTTCTTTTCCGATATATTAAATTGTTAACTTGAACCTTTGTAAACTTAAAAGGGAAATAAATTTATTTTCATTCTTTCTTTCTACTTTTATTTGAAACATTTATTGATATTTTATCCAAAGAAAAGCCATTAGTACATATATCCTCGCATAAGGCCATTTTATAAACTAAAAATGTGTTTTAAATAAACTACTATTTCATGTAGCTTTAAAACCTTTTTGTTACTTAAATACACGAACAATGGAGATGGCGTTTACAAGAAGGAGTTCCAAATAAGGAGTTCTCGGAAACGTGTAAGACTTTTCTCAATCTTGTCTCTTTCAAAAGTTGTATTAAAGCACTTATTTTAGTTTCCTGTTCACATATACATTTAACTGAGCAAAACTATACAAATATATAAATAAATTATATAACATTATTTTAAAAACATTTAAGTACATACTTTCAAACTGTGTTTGAACAGTCTTAAATGTTCACCTATATTACTTTATTCACACGTTTAGATTGAGAGTGGGTGGTAAATCAAGTTAAACCTGTATAATTTAAAATTCATATGTAGTGTTACTTACGATATAAAAATATATTACTAAAAATTTTCTTTAATTATGAACATTAGTTTAAAAGTAAGCACAGTGATGCATTAGCCAATAAAATTGAATTGTATTAGTGCTTGTTGATTACAGAAATAAAAGTTATATTTTTGAAAATATAGGAAACTATTGTTCATTTCTATAGACGAATTTAATTTAGTATTTTTTGCAAAGTATTACTTTAACTAATTTACTACAATTTAACTAAGTAAATATAAACACAAGAAGTTAAAACTGCATTGGTGTTTTCACATCTCACGTATATAAACTGCATTGGTGTTCTCACATCTCACGTATATAAATTGCATTGGTGTTCTCACATCTCACGTATATAAACTGCATTGGTGTTCTCACATCTCACGTATATAAACTGCATTGGTGTTCTCACATCTCACGTATATAAACTATAATGGTGTTCTCACATCTCACGTATATAAACTGTAATGGTGTTCTCACATCTCTCGTATATAAACTGCATTGGTGTTCTCACATCTCACGTATATAAACTGCATTAGTGTCCTCACATCTCACGTATATAAATTGCATTGGTGTTCTCACATCTCACGTATATAAACTTCATTAGTGTAACTGTAATGGTGTTCTCACATCTCTCGTATATAAACTGCATTGGTGTTCTCACATCTCACGTATATAAACTCCATTAGTGTTCACACATCTCACGTATATAAACTGTATTGGTGTTCTCACATCTCACGTATATAAACTTCATTAGTGTTCCTAAATCTCACGTATATAAACTGTCTTCTAATAATATTAAAATTACTACGTTTGAATGTAAGAGTTAGCTCCAATACTAAATACCTGACATTCTGTTAGGTCACTTTATCTATTCCATTCAAAGGAAATAAGAAACCAGCTGTTTAATAACATAAATGAAAGTTCCTTTTTTTAAAAAATATCTGTTAGTTACGTAGTTATCTCCTGTTATTAAGTTAACTGTGATGTCGCACAGTTCTTGTTTTAATGGTAGCTGTGTTCCCACAGCACTTGTTTCAAAGTTAGCTATGATTATGCCCAGCACTTATTTCAATGTAATACCTGTGATGGCACACAGCTCTTGTTTTAATATTGTTTTAGTTGTGATGCTGTACAACTCTTGATTTAATGTTAGCAATTATGTCGCACACCTTTAGTTTCAAAGTTAAATGTGGTGTCACACAGATCTTCTTTAATGTTAGTTGTGATGCCGTACAACTCTTGTTTCAATGTTAGCAGTGATGTCGCACACTTTTAGTTTCAAAGTTAGCTGTGATGTCGCATAGCTCTTGTTACAAGTTAGCTGTGATGTTGCGTGAATCTTGTTTCAAAGTTAGCTGTGATGTCACTCAGCTCTTGTTTCAATGTTAGCTATGATGTCGCACGAATCTTGTTTCAAAACTAGATGTGACATCACTCAGATCTTGTTTCAAAAGTAGCAGTGATGTTGCATACCTATTTTTTAAAAAAGATAGCGGTGATGTTGCACAGCCCTAGTTAAAAAAAATAGCCGTGATAAAGAACATTTCAAATAGCATATTCTACAAACATACCCCATCATTTTAATATGGATTATGAGTTATTTCCCGTAATTTACTCTACATTTGTTGTTTCAACATTTAATCTCATTGTGGGACCTTCTAACGTTTACTTAAGCCTTAGATGCTTTTAACTTCACATGTATATATTATTAAATAACGTGTGTATGGAATATTCCAATTTTGAAGAGGTTAGTATTTTTATACTAAGTAAAATTCCTATCCAATATCTACACTCAGTATAATTAAGAGTTAATACATGTTAAGTGCACTCGCACAATGATCTGGAATCACCGTAATTGTATCTACAATCAAGTAAAATACATTTTCAGATTATACAAACATGATAATAGTATTAACTTGATAAATAGCTGATAAAGCTAGACTCGGTCAATGTGCCTTTGGTGCTTTGCTCAGTTGGAAATCTCAACCCAAACCACCTTCCATGGTTCTTCATACATTTTATTTTTTATTCAGGCTATGGAGAATAAAATCATAAACAAACAGTGGAAATCAGTCCATGCCTTGTTTCAGAATACGGGTAAAATATAATGAACCACCCACACTCCCATATACATAGAGTGGTAATTATCTACCCACCCTCCCATACACATAGAGTGGTAATTACCTACCCACCCTCCCATATACATATAAAATCATAAACAAACAGTGGAAATCAGTCCATGCCTTGTTTCAGAATACGGGTAAAATATAATGAACCACCCACCCTCCCATACACATAGAGTGGTAATTACCCACCCACCCTCCCATACACATAGAGTAGTAATTACCTACCCATCCTCCCATACACATAGAGTGGTAATTACCTACCCACCCTCCCATACACATAGAGTGGTAATTACCTACCCACCCTCCCATACACATAGAGTGGTAATTACCTAACCACCCTCCCATACACATAGAGTGGTAATTACCCACCCACCCTCCCATACATATAGAGTGGTAATTACCTACCCACCCTCCCATACATATAGGGTGGTAATTACCCACCCACCCTCCCATACACATAGAGTGGTAATTACCTACCCACCCTCCCATACACATATAGTGGTAATTACCCACCCACCCTCCCATACACATAGAGTGGTAATTACCTACCCGACCTCCCATGCACATAGAGTGGTAATTACCTACCCACCCTCCCATACACATAGAGTGGTAATTACCTACCCACCCTCCCATACACATAGAGTGGTAATTACCCACCCACTCTCCCATACACATAGAGTGGTAATTACCCGCCTACCCTCCCATACACATAGAATGGTAATTACCTACCCACCCTCCCATGCACATAGAGTGGTAATTACCCACCCACCCTCCCATTCACATAGAGTGGTAATTACCCACCCACTCTCCCATATACATACAGTGGTAATTGCCCACCCACCCTCCCATACACATAGAGTGGTAATTACCTACCCACTCTCCCATAGAGTGGCGATGATTTGATTATTTTTCCAAGACGTTGGTTCTGCTCAAAGTATTCGTACACTTCAGTTCTTCGCTTCACAGGATTTTAAACATTGAAAACTCCTAAAAGAAATATCCAGACTCAAAAGAAAACTAATTTGAGGCATATGTTTTAGTGTTTCACTTCGACTCAGCATATCCTTGTAATTTCATTTTTGCAATTATGCTCACATATTTTGATTTTACAACCCATGAAGGACACAATTAATTAGGTTAAAGGGAATACAAATTTATATTTTCTGCCTACTCAAGTGCGCACAGAAAATCAAACAGTTTTTAATTAAAAAAAAAAAAAATATCTGTTACCCCTATACATCCAGTTTTTAATTTGAAATAAAAAAGTAAATATTTCAAGTACAACGTACTCAATATCTACTAAATAATTACTTAGTTATTATATTTTTTTTTTAGTTTCCTAGGGTTAACACATTAACTGTTCCGTGAATTGTTTACAACTTCTGTATTTAATCAAAAGAGAAAAACATTCTTTTCCATGCCTTAAGTAAGTAAAAATAAATCTTTAAATAATTTTTATATTTAATATGTTATAAACTTTTGGATTAATTCATTGGATCAATGTAAAATTTATCTCTAAAATCTGTACCTATTATAAATGCTGTAACACAGAACAATGATTTCCGTTTCACAAATCCCATTCACTCACCACATGATTACCCTTTTGTTATAACTTCTGTTTGTCTGCACACAATGAATGTTTGTTAACTGAAGTAGAATATTGTGCGTCGATTAACAATATCAAATCAATGTAAAACAATGCAATTAATGTTAGATCTTTGAAAGGACAGCGAACTAGTAACACTACAGTAACACATTTTATTTTAACGTAGCACATTTGACGTAAAATATTGACTATTCACTGTTTATACTAATACATGCGAATTGAATATTAGATACATGCAATAGTGCAGGGATACATGTACAATATTGATGACCCGTCCACCCTCCAAAACACTTACAATAGCTGATTTGAAAATTGTATGAATTATTCGATGGATTTCATCATTTAAGATTCATGCAGATAGATTAAAACAAATATTATCCTCATTTTTAATTATTTAAATGTTTCCTCAAATAAGATTTGTTACAAATTAATTTGGTTTGGTCTGTGCCGTGGTACAGATTTCGCTCATCTCTGGGAAAGCCAAGCTTTCCTCTATGTTTGTTTTCGTTTATGTGCCTGTGCGTTTTTCATTCCTTTTTCACGGTACTCTTTCTTGTTCGTCTGATTAATCGTTTTCAATTCTTGGCCAGCTGCAGAGGACGGGAAATGATCCTTGTCTTATTGTTGTCACGGGCAGCATTGCCAGCCAACTTGAGCACATCTGTAGCTAGCCATAAGGAACGAAGAGGAGCTAAACAAGCTACTCTCCGGCGATTTCCAATCCGACTGGTAGATATTTATGGACGTGACGAAGGCGAAAAGGTGAAGGGAAAGGTAAAATCCTGCTCTTCGTGGGCTGGTCTCCAGTTCCCAGTCGGCAGAATTCACCGGCTACTGTGCAAGGGCAACTTTATAAATAATGGTACATAACGTTTTAAAATCAAACATAAATTAACTCAGAAATTAACATTTTTGTCTCATAACAACGGAACTATACGGCCAGTAAAGCTTTTCTGTTTGATACAAATTTAAATTTCCTAATTAATTGTTGCTCTGTATAGCACATTTTATACCATTATTTGTAGCCATAAATTCTTAAACGTTTTTGTAACTTACAGATTTTTAATAAAATTAAAGGTTGTTAATATATGTAGCTTTAAATATTTAAAATGGCCACCTATTTGAAAAGGATTATTGTACAAAAATTAATTTTAAATGACTTATTAATACTGTAAAGGTCCAGAAGTTTGGCTGGTTACTTACGGAACACCCTGTATAAAGTGTAATGAAGAAGGTAGTAACGGTTTTTAACAATCTTCAAAAGGTAGTTATATAAAGTGTAATGATTGAGGAAGTAATGGTTTTTAACAACCTACAAAAGGTACTTACATAAAGTGTGATGAGGGGTGAGGTAACGGGTTTTTATATCCTTCAAAGGGTACTTACATAAAGTGTGATGAGGACGGAGGTAACGGGTTTTTATATCCTTCAAAGGGTAGTTACATAAAGTGTGATGAGAGTTGAGGTAACGGGGTTTTATATCCTTCAAAGGGTAGTTACATAAAGTGTGATGAGAGTTGAGGTAACGGGGTTTTTATATTCTTTAAAAGGTAGTTACATAAAGTGTGACGAGGGCTGAGGTAACGGGTTTTTATATCCTTCAAAAGGTACTTACATAAAGTGTGATGAGGACGGAGGTAACGGGTTTTTATATCCTTCAAAGGGTACTTACATAAAGTGTGATGAGGGGTGAGGTAACGGGTTTTTATATCCTTCAAAAGGTACTTACATAAAGTATGATGAGGGGTGAAGTAACGGGTTTTTATATCCTTCAAAGGGTAGTTACATAAAGTGTGATGAGGATTGAGGTAACAGGGTTTTTATATTCTTTAAAAGGTAGTTACATAAAGTGTGACGAGGGTTGAGGTAACGGGGTTTTTATATCCTTCAAAGGGTACTTACATAAAGTGTGATGAGGGTTGAGGTAACGGGGTTTTTATATCCTTCAAAGGGTACTTACATAAAGTGTGATGAGGATGGAGGTAACGGGGTTTTTATATCCTTCAAAAGGTACTTACATAAAGTGTGATGAGGGTTGAGGTAACGGGTTTTTATATTCTTCAAAAGGTAGTTACATAAAGTGTGATGAGGATGGAGGTAACGGGGTTTTTATATCCTTCAAAGGGTACTTAAATAAAGTGTGATGAGGGTTGAGGTAACGGGTTTTTATATTCTTCAAAAGGTAGTTACATAAAGTGTGATGAGGATGGAGGTAACGGGGTTTTTATATCCTTCAAAAGGTACTTACATAAAGTGTGATGAGGGTTGAGGTAACGGGGTTTTTATATACTTCAAAGGATAGTTACATAAAGTGTGACGAGGACGGAGGTAACGGGGTTTTTATATCCTTCAAAAGGTACTTACATAAAGTGTGATGAGGGTTGAGGTAACGGGGTTTTTATATTCTTCAAAGAGTACTTAAATAAAGTGTGATGAGGGTTGAGGTAACAGGGTTTTTATATCCTTCAAAGGGTAGTTACATAAAGTGTGACGAGGGTTGAGGAAACGGGTTTTTATATTCTTCAGAAGGTAGTTACATAAAGTGTGACGAGGACGGAGGTAACGGGGTTTTTATATCCTTCAAAGGGTACTTAAATAAAGTATGATGAGGGTTGAGGTAACGGGTTTTTATATTCTTCAAAAGGTAGTTACATAAAGTGTGACGAGGACGGAGGTAACGGGGTTTTTATATCCTTCAAAGGGTACTTAAATAAAGTATGATGAGGGTTGAGGTAACGGGTTTTTATATTCTTCAAAAGGTAGTTACATAAAGTGTGACGAGGACGGAGGTAACAGGGTTTTTATATCCTTCAAAAGGTACTTACATAAAGTGTGATGAGGGTTGAGGTAACAGGGTTTTTATATCCTTCAAAGAGTAGTTACATAAAGTGTGATGAGGGTTGAGGTAACAGGGTTTTTATATCCTTCAAAAGGTACTTACATAAAGTGTGATGAGGGTTGAGGTAACAGGGTTTTTATATCCTTCAAAGGGTAGTTACATAAAGTGTGATGAGGGTTGAGGTAACGGGGTTTTTATATCCTTCAAAAGGTACTTACATAAAGTGTGACGAGAGTTGAGGTAACAGGGTTTTTATATCCTTCAAAGGGTAGTTACATAAAGTGTGATGAGGATGGAGGTAACGGGGTTTTTATATCCTTCAAAAGGTACTTACATAAAGTGTGACGAGGACGGAGGTAACGGGGTTTTTATATCCTTCAAAGGGTACTTAAATAAAGTGTGATGAGGGTTGAGGTAACGGGTTTTTATATTCTTCAAAAGGTAGTTACATAAAGTGTGACGAGGACGGAGGTAACGGGGTTTTTATATTCTTCAAAAGGTACTTACATAAAGTGTGATGAGGGCTGAGGTAACGGGGTTTTATATTCTTCAAAAGGTAGTTACATAAAGTGTGACGAGGACGGAGGTAACGGGGTTTTTATATCCTTCAAAAGGTACTTACATAAAGTGTGATGAGGGTTGAGGTAACGGGGTTTTTATATTCTTCAAAGGGTACTTAAATAAAGTGTGATGAGGGTTGAGGTAACAGGGTTTTTATATCCTTCAAAGGGTAGTTACATAAAGTGTGACGAGGGTTGAGGAAACGGGTTTTTATATTCTTCAAAAGGTAGTTACATAAAGTGTGACGAGGACGGAGGTAACGGGGTTTTTTATATCCTTCAAAGGGTACTTAAATAAAGTATGATGAGGGTTGAGGTAACGGGTTTTTATATTCTTCAAAAGGTAGTTACATAAAGTGTGACGAGGACGGAGGTAACAGGGTTTTTATATCCGTCAAAAGGTACTTACATAAAGTGTGATGAGGGTTGAGGTAACAGGGTTTTTATATCCTTCAAAGGGTACTTAAATAAAGTATGATGAGGGTTGAGGTAACGGGTTTTTATATTCTTCAAAAGGTAGTTACATAAAGTGTGACGAGGACGGAGGTAACAGGGTTTTTATATCCTTCAAAAGGTACTTACATAAAGTGTGATGAGGGTTGAGGTAACAGGGTTTTTATATCCTTCAAAGGGTAGTTACATAAAGTGTGATGAGGGTTGAGGTAACAGGGTTTTTATATCCTTCAAAAGGTACTTACATAAAGTGTGATGAGGGTTGAGGTAACAGGGTTTTTATATCCTTCAAAGGGTAGTTACATAAAGTGTGATGAGGGTTGAGGTAACAGGGTTTTTATATCCTTCAAAAGGTACTTACATAAAGTGTGATGAGGGTTGAGGTAACAGGGTTTTTATATCCTTCAAAGGGTAGTTACATAAAGTGTGACGAGGACGGAGGTAACGGGTTTTTATATCCTTCAAAGGGTAGTTACTTGAAGGTTGATGAGGAATGAAGCCCCCAGCTCTACAATTGTTATATTTAGGCCTTCCGTAACCTGCTGCATCGAATACTGTTAATATATTAATTTGTAGGTATTTTATAGTTATTAGATATTTGTAAAAAGAATGTTAGTTTATTACATTTTGGGAAATTTATAGATATATTTAGCTAGAAATAGCTGTTTCCACTACTAGTTAAAGACATTAAGAAACTAGTTTAACTATGTTAAAAATGAAAATAACGTATAATTTTTACATATATATTACGACCGAGTAGTACCGATATATTTAATTAATATTTTCTCCAAGTTTATCAAACTTTGTATACGATGAAGATTATTTCTTTTAAATACTATAGACTTATTTAATTTTATGTGCAAATACCATATTTAATCGTATAAGAAGATTAAATGTGATTTACATGTTTGATTACTAAATATAATACATTTTATAATATAGGATACGTTTTATAAAAACACAAACACTTTTATTTATACATTAACATTGTATTATTTCATATCAATTGTTCACATGTTTCAATAATACCTTTGTATTTTGTGTGTCAAATTCTAGATTTTCCTAATAAGATAAATTCAATGTAAAAATGTAGTTTCTGGAAGGATACACGCAGTATCTAGAACTTCCATCTGACAAAGCAATTTTGTAACAATCTTTAAGAGACTTGGCTTTGACATAAATAACTGAAGACAATTTGTTTCGAAATGACTACTTTAGTTATCTGTTACACCTTACAACCAATTTATCATAAACACATATATGTAATACATACAAAATGATATCAAATAAATAATCTATCTCTATAAATAATAATAAATAATCTCTACTGATTTTTGTTAGAGAAAATATTGGTATATTTAAAAATAACAACCAAATACATGATACCAGGAAAAAGCATAACTTATTTACACCTAATGTTAGATTGGAAAAGTCATTAAAGAGTTTTAATTACCAACAGGTAAAATTATTTAATAATTTACCTTTAAACATAAGGTCACTGCCTGTAAAGAAATTTAAGATAACATTATCAAGATGGCTTAAATCTAAATCTTTTTACTCAATAGATGAATATCTGGATTGTTCTATGTATGAATTAGTTCCATAATTGTTTATTCTTATTATATTATATTAGATTTTACTCTTATTTATATTTAATATGACGATGCCTATTGTAATTGTAAATTATTTAATGGAAAATAAATCAATTGAATTTGAATTAGATATCATTAATAAAAGTAATTTATTGATTCCTAATGATATAAAATTTTAGTTTAAGAATCAACATTCAGCATTTTTGTTACATTAGATCCAATATTTTTTAATTCCTGATTTTGAGTTAGGTAATTGGTCATTTGGTAAGTGATTAATATAATGGAAGATATATAGCATCATTATACTTTACCGTAAAAAGACGTTCACTGAGCAAACACACAAAAATATGCACAAAAGACGTACAAAAATCTCAGTACGTTGACTTTCAAAACCATTAATTTCATCAGAAAGACATAATACGTATATTTCAAAAACAAGTCTTCATCACGAGACCTGACTGTAGACGTGTGGTGAGCGGAGTGTAATGGTGAAGCTGGAAAGGAGTTGGTATTTGTCGTATGGAATTTGACTACTTTTGTGGTATAACATTGATCAACATTTACCTATGTTATAGGCCTTGACATTGGTTAGATACAGTCCAGTACCTGGACGTTTTGGGGAATAAATTCTTTAGGATAGTACTAATTCGCTTGAAAATTTGGTAGTAACTAGGGAAATACCCAAAAACAAACGTTCAAGTATGTAAAATGTGACTATATACATGCTACTTTACATTTGTATGAGTTCTTTCTCGTATAAAGCGCACGAAGATGCATATTTATTTATTACTAATAAATTAATTGAAATTTTAAAATAATTATTACTGGAAAAAACGCTGTCCGAATAATGTCCAGAAACATTTTTAGATATGATCTTGTTATTCCGAACTGTGCCCATGCTATTCTAATGACGGGCCGAACGTTTCTCAGGTATTCTTATTTTTGTGCGCAAAGCCCAACGATAAGAGGCGGGACCAAGCGGCTTTAATCGCCAATCTTCTCTGCTCCAGCGGCGTGTGTACGTGTTTCTTGCGAAGGGATTTTTCTCAGTAGGTGTCGTTTTAAGGGGCTATCACCAATATAATTTATCAAACCAATATAATGAAGTTTAATTAACTATGTTCTAGAACAAGAAACATTTGCCATTTTTTATATAAAACGTTAATTCAACATATAAACTGCCATTTTTAATTTTTCTCAGCAGGGGTTGCTTTTTAGGGGTTGAAACATATGATATTCAGATGATTTATGTTCTGTAATAGGCTAGAACATATTCTGAGTATAACAAAATATAATATGAGTTTGACTGTCATTATTCATTTTTCATCAATTAAAAAATAAACATGGTTTTCACTCCAAAAAATATACAAAGTCGATCAGCTTGATATCACCTTTGAACTAAAGGCTTGGACAAGCTTAACTACAAATTTTCAGTCAAATCATTGCTCTCCTAAAGAATTCCAGAGTAATGTCCTGTTTTTATGTTCAGTTACTGGTCTAGTATAGGCTTAAGTAGGGGACACTATTGCAAGTGGTGAATCCAAGTAACTTTTACAGTGATTAATATAATTATAATTGAGAATACTGTAATTTCAAATATTTCATCAACTGCAAATTATTTGAAAAAAAAACATTAGTTCGTATTTTCGTATTTCTAGCATGATTAATTATAATTATACGTTGTGTACATCATTTTTTAGTTGGTAAGATAACATCACTAGTAATGTATTTATATACTGTTGGGTTCAACGTCACAGTTTCTTCCATGACAACACTTGGATGTAATTGCTCCATATATCAACCCTGGCCTTTATTACGTGCCCTTCTGTGGTCTGAAGGAAATATCGCTGATACTGTGAACCTTTGGTGGAAATATATTTCTCAATAATAGTTGTTTAACACTTAATCAACTACAATTTATCAATTTTTAATATTAATAGTAATCATTTAATAAATAATAAGTTTCGTTTATGTAGTAACTCTTAAAAGTTAACTATAAAATATGACAATGTAATAATTTTTAATTACTCGTATCATATATTTCAAAATAATCGCAAATTTATAATTGATAAAAAACACGCAAGGATCATAAAGTACCTTGGAGTAGTGTAAACGGTTAAAACATACATAAATGTCGAGTATGAGTTGTAACGACATATTCAAAAATGTATTTCAATCAAAAGCTACAGAATTTGTTTGATTGAAGTGAAAAATCCAGAAAGTCCAATCTATTAAATACTAAACTTTTATATACTTTATACTACTACAAATACTTTATTGTAGATTTACACTTTTATTAACCATTGGTTCGCACATCGAGACACGTAACTGACTCAGGATGAACGTGAATTAGATTGTTTTACGTTCGTAAATATTTGGACATGGATAATCAGGTATATTCCTTGAAGCACATTTTATTCAGAAACAATTTTGATGCCTCTTTTAATTAATTTAACCCACTATATAAGTGTGATTGTTTTCAAAAATGTTTTATCAGTCCCAATAAAGTAGACATCTACTTCAATAATTATTTTAATAAATTTGAATATATTTCTTAGGATGGAAAATTATTTTGTCAATTTATTTATTCAGGATTATTAAAGCGACATGAAATATAAAAAGAATCACTTAAAGATACAGTAATATATTTGATTAACTAATAATAAAGGTAATTAATTTGTTTCTCTGTAACTACGAACTTCTACGAAATCATATATTAATTACATAAATTACCTGTAATTATTTAACTAATAATCTGTTGGACAATTATTTAGTTACGCGTTTTAAATTAACAATGTAGGTAATAACAACAACACGAAATATGTTTTAGACTTAGGTAGAATGCCAGGAGTAAATTGTAGTTAGATTATAGACTGTTTAAGATAATGTTTGTGAGATTTAGTAGACATGTCTCTATCTGAATAGACACTTACTTAGAGCATATCTAACATAATCACATAAACCTCTCTGATAATCAGAAATCTTTTGTATGTTTATTGTCTGAAAGATGGTAAGTGACCAGAATTTAATCAAAATTAACTATTAAAACAAATCTCGTTTTAAACTTTCTAACCTTAGATCCTAGCTTTCTATTTAATCTATCTTCATATTTATATCAGCAAAAGCAATGTACTTTTTCATTGATCAACATTCAGATTTAATTACTTTTGCAGTTTTAATGCTCATTTCTAAATGAAAACATCGTATAATAGAACGGAACATCGTAAAACATAAAAAATATTAAGGCAACGTGTTTTAAGATAGTTTGTAAACATGATGTGACATATATAATTTTAGTATATAACTGCTGAAATAAAAAGGTCTAATACATCAATATAATACTGTAATCTAATACATCAATATATTTACCTTTTAAACAAAGAAATATGGTTTTATGATGAAATCACTAATAAATTGTATCTGAAATAATGTTATGGCTATTTTGTAGTAATAATTATAGGAATGATATTCTGCACAAACACAATTGTTGATTGAGAACAAACCGAGTTATCCAGGACTGCTTTTTGCAGGATTAGACAGAAGCAGAGTTTTGTAAGAGTTCATTGAAGTGCTGTTTTGGGTGATTTTACATCAATATTATGTTTAGATTTTGTTCTCCTCTAAGAATTGGTTCTCTCCCTGACAACACCCGAACCCAGGCCACCTTTTAACATAAGTCTCCAAACAGATGGTAACCATTTAGTGGGTGCCATTTTGGTATTAAGAGGACAGATAATAGAACATAATGCGTTGAACCAAGTAACCGTTATATCATTCTAAGAGTATGTCAATACTTTTTTATAACAGATTAAGGAATATAAATAAAAGGCGAATAATAAGTATAAATAAATAAATAACATATGCTCAATGTTTAGCATGCCATACGGTGGTTGGTTTTGGCGAACTAACAGTCGTGTTGACAGAACACACTAGCATGTACCTTGATGAAATGATGTTGCATGTGGCTGGTAACACATGTTCACTGTTTAGCACTCCATACAGTGGATGGTTTTGGCGAACTAACAATCGTGTTGACAGAACTTACTAGTATGTACCTGAATGAAGGGATGTTGCGTATGGCTCGTAACACGTGTTGAATGTTTAGCATACCAGACGGTGGTTGGTTTTGGCGAACTAACAAGCGTGTTCACAGAACACACTATCATGTACCTGGATGAAGGGATGTTGCATGTGACTCATAACACATGTTCAATGTTTAGCACTCCATACGGTGGTTGGTTTTGGCGAACTAACAAACGTGTTCACAGAACACACTAGCATGTACCTGGATGAAGGGATGTTGCATGTGGCTCGTAACACATGTTCACTGTTTAGCACGCCATACGGTGGTTGGTTTTGGCGAACTAACAAACGTGTTGACAGAACACACTATCATGTACCTGGATGAAGGGATGTTGCATGTGACTCATAACACATGTTCACTGTTTAGCACGCCATATGGTGGTTGGTTTTGGTGAACTAACAAACGTGTTGACAGAACACACTATCATGTACCTGGATGAAGGGATGTTGCATGTGACTCATAACACATGTTCAATGTTTAGCACTCCATACGGTGGTTGGTTTTGGTGAACTAACAAACGTTTTGACAGAACACACTAGCATGTACCTGGATGAAGGGATGTTGCATGTGACTCATAACACATGTTCACTGTTTAGCACGCCATACGGTGGTTGGTTTTGGTGAACTAACAAACGTGTTGACAGAACACACAATCATGTACCTGGATGAAGGGATGTTGCATGTGACTCATAACACATGTTCACAGTTTAGCACTCCATACAGTGGTTGGTTTTGGCGAACTAACAAACGTGTTGACAGAACACACTATCATGTACCTGGATGAAGGGATGTTGCATGTGACTCATAACACATGTTCACTGTTTAGCACGCCATACGGTGGTTGGTTTTGGCGAACTAACAAACGTGTTGACAGAACACACTATCATGTACCTGGATGAAGGGATGTTGCATGTGACTCATAACACATGTTCACTGTTTAGCACGCCATATGGTGGTTGGTTTTGGTGAACTAACAAACGTGTTGACAGAACACACTATCATGTACCTGGATGAAGGGATGTTGCATGTGACTCATAACACATGTTCAATGTTTAGCACTCCATACGGTGGTTGGTTTTGGCGAACTAACAAACGTGTTGACAGAACACATTATCATGTACCTGGATGAAGGGATGTTGCGTGTGACTCATAACACTTGTTCACTGTTTAGCACTCCATACGGTGGTTGGTTTTGGCGAACTAACAGTCGTGTTGACAGAACTTACTAGTATGTACTTTGATGAAGGGATGTTGTATGTGGCTGGTAACACATGTTCAATGTTTAGCACGTCAGACGGTGGTTTGTTTCGGCGAACTAACAATCGTGTTGACAGAACACTCTAGCATGTACCTTGATGAAGGGATGTTGCATGTGGCTCGTAACTCATGTTCAATGTTGTACAACTCTTACTAAGTGTTTATAAGTGTTATAGTGGCTGCTGATAGTGAATCAAACCAAAGGTAAAATAAACATTTTGTTTAAAATTAACTCCAGCCAAATTCTCTTAATTCAAAGGTGATATTTAATTTACAGTTATGTTCGATCGTTCCATGAATCCATAGATCTGAGAGCTTAAATATTAATTATTAGTAATTCTAAGCCAATAATGGAATGGATCAAATGGATAAAACCCTACAGTATACATTAAAACTAAACCCAGACGTTCCACTATCAGCTAATTAGCCAATATTTCATTATCTTGATATCAATGCTGGAAACAGCAACTTGAAACATTACTTAGTCATTCGACATCTGTAAACATATGAGTATCAGTTAAATCACCCTTTAGTGAATTATATAAAATAATAAATATGTTTGTATGCCAAAACAAATAATTATTTAATCTTTTATTCATTAAAATTCTATTGTGTTTCTTTAAATTTAATTAAAGTATGAAACCAAATAAATATTAATACAAACTCTAAACATAATATTGATGTAAAACCGCCCAAAAAAGCACTTCAATGAACTCTTACAAAACTCTGCTTCTGTCTAATCCTGCAAAAAGCAGTTCTTGCTAACTCGGTTTGTTCTCAATCAACAAATTGTGTTTGTGCAGAATATCATTCCTATAATTATTACTACAAAATAGCCATAACATTATTTCAGATACAATTTATTAATGATTTCATCATAAAACCATATTTCTTTGTTTAAAAGGTAAATATATTGATGTATTAGATTACAGTATTATATTGATGTATTAGACCTTTTTATTTCAGCAGTTATATACTAAAATTATATATGTCACATCATGTTTACAAACTATCTTAAAACACGTTGCCTTAATATTTTTTATGTTTTACGATGTTCCGTTCTATTATTTGATGTTTTCAATTGGAAATGAGCATTAAAACTGCAAAAGTAATTAAATCTGAATGTTGATCAATGAAAAAGTACATTGCTTTTGCTGATATAAATATGAAGATAGATTAAATAGAAAGCTAGGATCTAAGGTTAGAAAGTTTAAAACGAGATTTGTTTTAATAGTTAATTTTGATTAAATTCTGGTCACTTACCATCTTTCAGACAATAAACATACAAAAGATTTCTGATTATCAGAGAGGTTTATGTGATTATGTTAGATATGCTCTAAGTAAGTGTCTATTCAGATAGAGACATGTCTACTAAATCTCACAAACATTATCTTAAACAGTCTGTAATCTAACTACAATTTACTCCTGGCATTCTACCTAAGTCTAAAGCATATTTCGTGTTGTTGTTATTACCTACATTGTTAATTTAAAACGTGTAACTAAATAATTGTCCAACAGATTATTAGTTAAATAATTACAGGTAATTCATGTAATTAATATATGATTTCGTAGAAGTTCGTAGTTACAGAGAAACAAATTAATTACCTTTATTATTAGTTAATCAAATATATTACTATATCTTTAAGTGATTCTTTTTATATTTCATGTCGCTTTAATAATCCTGAATAAATACATTGACAAAATAATATTCCATCCTAAGAAATATATTCAAACTTGTTAAATAATTATTTAAGTCAACTGTATTGGGACTGATAAACAAAATTTGAAAACAATCACACTTATATAGTGGGTTAAATTAATTAAAAGAAGCATCAAAATTATTTCTGAATAAAATGTGCTTCAAGGAAAATACCTGATTATCCATGTCCAAATATTTACGAACGTAAAACAATCTAATTCACGTTCATCCTGAGTCAGTTACGTGTCTCGATGTGCGAACCAATGGTTAATAAAAGTGTAAATCTACAATAAAGTATTTGTAGTAGTATAAAGTATATAAAAGTGTAGTATTTAATAGATTGGACTTTCTGGATTTTTCACTTCAATCAAACAAATTCTGTAGCTTTTGATTGAAATACATTTTTGAATATGTCGTTACAACTCATACTCGACATTTATATATGTTTTAACCGTTTACACTACTCCAAGGTACTTTATGATCCTTGCGTGTTTTTTTATCAATTATAAATTTGCGATTATTTTGAAATATATTATACGAGTAATTAAAAATTATTACATTGTCATATTTTATAGTTAACTTTTAAGAGTTACTACATAAACGAAACTTATTATTTATTAAATGATTATTATTAATAATAAAAATTGATAAATTGTAGTTGATGAAGTGTTAAACAACTATTATTGAGAAATATATTTCCACCAAAGGTTCACAGTATCAGCGATATTTCCTTCAGACCACAGAAGGGCACGTAATAAAGGCCAGGGTTGATATATGAAGCAATTACATCCAAGTGTTGTCATGGAAGAAACTGTGACGTTGAACCCAACAGTATATAAATACATTACTAGTGATATTATCTTACCAACTAAAAAATGATGTACACAACGATTAAATATAATTAATCATGCTAGAAATACGAAAATACTAAGTAATGTTTTTTTTTTTTCAAATAATTGCAGTTGATGAAATATTTGAAATTATTCTCAATTATAATTATATTAATCACTGTAAAAGTTACTTGGATTCACCACTTGCAATAGTGTCCCCTACTTAAGCCTATACTAGACCAGTAACTGAACATAAAAACAGGACATTACTCTGGAATTCTTTAGGAGAACAATGATTTGACTGAAAATTTGTAGTTAAGCTTGTCCAAGCCTTTAGTTCAAAGGTGATATCAAGCTGATCGACTTTGTATATTTTTTGGAGTGAAAACCATGTTAATTTTTAATTGATGAAAAATGAATAATGACAGTCAAACTCGTATTATATTTTGTTATACTCAGAATATAATTATGTTCTAGCCTATTGCAGAACATAAATCATCTGAATATCATATGTTTCAACCCCTAAAAAGCAACCCCTGCTGAGAAAAATTAAAAATGGCAGTTTATATGTTGAATTAACGTTTTATATCAAAAATGGCAAATGTTTCTTGTTCTAGAACATAGTTAATTAAACTTCATTATATTGGTTTGATAAATTATATTGGTGATAGCCCCTTAAAACGACACCTACTGAGAAAAATCCCTTCGCAAGAAACACGTACACACGCCGCTGGAGCATAGAAGATTGGAGATCAAAGCCGCTTGGTCCCGCCTCTTATCGTTGGGCTTTGCGCATAAAAATAAGAATATACTTGAGAATCGTTCGGTCCGTCATTAGAATAGCATGGGCACAGTTCGGAATAACAAGATCATCATATCTGAAAATGTATCTGGACATTATTTGGGCAAGGTTTTTTTCCAGTAATAATTATTTTAAAATTTCAATTAATTTATTAGTAATAAATAAATATGCATCTTTGTGCGCTTTATACGAGAAAGAACTCATACAAATGTAAAGTAGCATGTATATAGTCACATTTTACATACTTGAACGTTTGTTTTTGGGTATTTCCCTAGTTACTACCAAATTTTCAAGCGAATTAGTACTATCCTAAAGAATTTATTCCCCAAAACGTCCAGGTACTGGACTGTATCTAACCGATGTCAAGGCCTATAACATAGGTAAATGTTGATCAATGTTATACTACAAAATTAGTCAAATTCCCTACGACAAATACCAACTCCTTTCCAGCTTCACCATTACACTCCGCTCACGACACGTCCACAGTCAGGTCTCGTGATGAAGTCTAATGTATGACTATACGTATTATGTCTTTCTAATAAAATTAATGGTTTTGAAAGTCAACGTACTGAGGTGGTCCGTGATGCGCCTGCCTCAACAGTCAAAGATACTAGATGTGTCGATCACACCAAATACGAGCGTATATATAAACGCAGTTTACTGATACAAACAATGCAGACTCCCCTTTTCAAGTTTGTTGTCAGACATATGGTTTCCAAGATCACAATGGTGGCCCATTAAAAAAAAACACTCTGTATACATAGCGATTTATATATATAACAATCTAATAGTATAATTTATTTCAAATTACCCTGAAAAATTCTCTTATAAATATACCAAAACAATATTGTGAGTCTGAAAACAGACACGCACGCACGAACGCACACACATATACACGTACGAAAGTACGAACACACACACGCGCACGTGCGCACGCGTGCACACACATAAATATGAGCGTATATATAAACGTTGTTTGCTGATTGAGGACAAACTGAGTTAATCAGGGCTGTGTTTATAGAATTAAATGGAAACAGAGTTTGTAAGGGTCCCCAGGAGTGGAGGTTTTTTGTAGCTTAGCATTAAGTTAATTGTTTGGATCTGTAAAACACTTGGGTTAGTGGAATAATAGACTTAACTAAGAAGTGCTTACTTAATTAATTAGTCAAAAATTACTATTAATATAAACATTATTTTTAGAAGTATCATTTATTTCTATTCTAAACCATAATCTGTTAAAAAATAATACTCAACAACTCATAATTGGGGTGCCAAGTATACAAGAAGTTAGATTATTTATCATTAAAAGGGTAAAGTAGAAACATATTAAGTGATATATCGAGGGTAGTAGTTTTTATTTTGGAATATTGCAATCATTTAGAAATAGATTCTTTAATCTAAGTACAAAAGGGAAACTTGTTTGTTTTCCTGGCGTAAATTATTAAAAATTATTGGGTTGCGTTGAAGAAGTAGTACAAATATTTTATTCAACGTTGGATCACAATATAATAAAATAACTCAAGAAATGCTTCGTGATAAATCACGAAAAAATTAATTATAATATATACATATATGTAATAATAACTCACAGACAGCTATGTCTATGAGTTTTTATTAAATTATTAGCTATTATATGCTTAGCCAGATTCATGATTTAATTCCTAACATAGAAAGGACGACTTTTAAACATCTCTTAAGAGCGTTTAGCGACCGACAATTTGGTAGACGGAAGAAATGGGAAACAGTGTTGGCAAGCCACACAGTTGAAAGCACGATTCACACCATGTAAACTGGATTATAATATTTATGATTATTTTTTCAAGTGAATGTAAAGAGTTGTTTTCATAATGTCTCAGTATTTAGCTAACGCCGAAGGTCTTGCCCTGGCATTATCTTTAGTGCAACTACCTAGATCATACAAACTTGCAGAAATGTTTTATGTGCATTATACCACAACTTAGCGCTTCGAGACTGTCTTGGAAACTAGATCTAAACAGAGAAGGTCAGATTAAATTTGGACGTGTAACTGTCCATGTTGCACGTAGTAATGTGTGTTAGCCGCCAGGAGCACCACATACCAGTGTTAACTGACAGTTGAGCAGTATATGGAACTAGATCAGAACAGAGAAGGTCAGGTTAAGGTTGGACTTGTAACTGTCATGTTTCACATAGTAATGTGTGTTAGCCGCCAGGCGCACCACATACCAGTGTTAACTGACTGTTGAGCAGTATAGGGAACTAGATCAGAAAAGAGAAGGTCAGGTTAAGGTTGGACTTGTAACTGGCATGTTTCATGTAGTAATGTGTGTTAGCCGCCAGGAGCACCACATACCAGTGTTAACTGACTGTTGAGCAGTATAGGGAACTAGATCAGAAAAGAGAAGGTCAGGTTAAGGTTGGACTTGTAACTGTCATGTTTCACATAGTAATGTGTGTTAGCCGCCAGGCGCACCACATACCAGTGTTAACTGACTGTTGAGCAGTATAGGGAACTAGATCAGAACAGAGAAGGTCAGATTAAGGTTGGACGTGTAACTGTCCATGTTTCACATATTACTGTGTGTTAGCCACCAGGAGCACCACATACCAGTGTTAACTGACTGTTGAGCGGTATAGGGAACTTGATCAGAACAGAGAAGGTCAGGTTAAGGTTGGACGTGTAACTATCCATGTTTCACATATTACTGTGTGTTAGCCACCAGGAGCACCACATACCAGTGTTAACTGACTGTTGAGCGGTATAGGGAACTTGATCAGAACAGAGAAGGTCAGGTTAAGGTTGGACGTGTAACTGTCCATGTTTCACATATTACTGTGTGTTAGCCACCAGGAGCACCACATACCAGTGTTAACTGACTGTTAAGCAGTATAGGGAACTAGATCAGAACAGAGAAGGTCAGATTAAGGTTGGACTTGTAACTGTCATGTTTCACATAGTAATGTGTGTTAGCCACCAGGAGCACCACATACCAGTGTTAACTGACTGTTGAGCAGTATATGGAATTACATCAGAACAGAGAAGGTAAGGTTAAGGTTGGACTTGTAACTGTCATGTTTCACATAGTAATGTGTGTTAGCCACCAGGAGCACCACATACCAGTGTTAACTGACTGTTGAGCAGTATAGGGAACCAGATCAGAACAGAGAAGGTCAGATTAAGGTTGGACGTGTAACTATCCATGTTTCACATATTACTGTGTGTTATCCACCAGGAGCACCACATACCAGTGTTAACTGACTGTTAAGCAGTATAAGGAACTAGATCAGAACAGAGGTCAGGTTAAGGTTGGACGTGTAACTGTCCATGTTTCACATATTACTGTGTGTTAGTCACCAGGAGCACGACATACCAGTGTTAACTGACTGTTGAGCAGTATAGAGAAGTAGATCAGAACAGAGAAGGTCAGATTAAGGTTGGACGTGTAACTGTCCATGTTTCACATATTACTGTGTGTTAGCCGCCAGGAGCACCACATACCAGTGTTAACTGACTGTTGAGCTGTATAGAGAACTAGATCAGAACAGAGAAGGTCAGGTTAAGGTTGGACTTGTAACTGTCCATGTTTCACATAGTAATGTGTGTTAGCCGCCAGGAGCACCACATACCAGTGTTAACTGACTGTTGAGCAGTATAGGGAATTAGTAAATTTAAATGATTGAAGATGAACGTTTGCTAGAGTGGAGAGGAAGTTGGGAGTGACATTCTCAAGAGTGATCTTTCTGAACCGGAGGCTCGTGGAGGTAGGACTGTCATGTTTTGGGAGGAAAAGTTTGGAAACCCACACAGCAGTAGTGGCTGTTCTAGGCCTAGCACGTAATGCATAAAGGTTGTGCTGGACTGGACATCTTACAAGACCATGTTCTACCATCTGCATCTTTTTTATTTATTTATTTATACGGCAACTTACCATTTTACAAATTGAATTAATCACATCAGTAAAGGAGGCAAACAGTTCATACATTTCTTAACATCATAAAACTTAGATAAGGATCACGCAAGTACCGAAATGCAAGTAGAATTAGCTATTAAAAAAAACTGCGGTAATAAATTCAGACAATATCAGTCATAAATAACAAGCAATTTACAAGAAAAGCACATTAACAACAATAAACTATCCAAACCACGAACAGCAACAAAAACAATAACAATAAATATAATATGCAACCATCAACAACAATATAACATACTTCATACAACAAAGCAAACTTAACGGTTAAAGAGGATCAGTATCAAACCAATTTTATTTATCAAGCGAGTAGCTTAAATCTAATAAGAAGTAAGAAAAATGGCCTAAATTATGAAAATAATAATATGAATTAAATTAATTTAAATATAATTAATAGTTGACTGGTAATTATAGTATATCATAACTAATTTAGTTATTCTGTTGCAGTATGATATTAAGTGCCATCTTCTTAAATACATGTATATTAGGTCCAAAGAAGTCAAGTTCCGCACACATCCTGTTACCAGTCCTCAGCAACCGTGGTATTGTGCTGTAGTACAAGTAATTAGTAGGATACTGGTGATGTCGAGTTCTTCGAGGAAAGTGTAGATCCATCTGGTACAGAATATATGGACAGTCTATAAGGCCATTTAAGATCTTGCAAGGAAAAACAAGATCCAAAGCCACCCTACGGGTTGATAAGGGTGGAAGATTGAGAATCCACTGTATCACTCCAACATCAACGTCCAAGTAGCGGTACCCTAGTTTGGCAACCACCATTCATTCGCAGAAGACATTTCTGAGTGCCATCAAGCTCAACACAATGTCCAATCTGGTAGAGGGTGACCAAGTCACGGCGTAGTATTCAAGCACCGGTCCCACCAGAGCAAGGTTCTGATAGATGCGGCGGAGAGACCCAGTCGACTTGAGCCTTAAATGAGGCCCAGCATATTCGCAGCTTTACGAAAAATATCCTGTATATGTACACCAGGATCTAGGTTGGACGTAGGAATAACTCCAAGGTCCTTCACACTGTTTATTCTAATGAGAGAAACTCCCTGGACTGTTTAATCACAATTCAATACTTGCTTTTTTTCTTGCAAGAGGGATAACTGCACATTTATATGGGTTAAGCTCCATTTTATTATCAAGACACCATTGCTCAATACATCGAAGTTCGTCCTCTATATCTAACATACAACGATCTGAAGATATCTTCCTAAATACTTTCACATCATCAGCAAATAGTAGGAAATTGCCCTTAATGTAACTCTTGATGTCATTTATAAATAAACAGGAAAGTTCCAAGGTTGGAACCCTGTGGCCCCCCAGAAACTGCAGGCATGGATCGTGAAAGAGCTGTGCCATATTTAACCCACAGAGTATTGTCCTTCAGTTAGCTACGGAACCACAGAAGTAAAGGTCCGTTAATTCCTAATGCACTAAGTTTATTGAGTAGATGAGGATGATTAATCCTGTCAAAAGCCTTTGAGTAATTGAGATATAAAAAATCTAGCTGATTATTGTTTGAAAAAGCAGATCAAAACTTCGTTCATGAATACCACAAGATTAGTTGAAGTTTATCTTCCCTTCTGAAATCCATGATGCTCTGGTATAATGGTGATCTTGAAGGTAAAAGCAAGTCTGTTAAGGACGATGCTCTCAAAAACCTTAGCTGCAAGTGGATCACAATAGGTATGTAATTCTGCACTTTAGTCCGTTCTTCAGACTTAACTTTTGAATCCGGTTTTGAGAACATAAGGAAATATTACTCTTGAAAGCAACACATTGAAGTAGATGGAGAGATGAGGAGCCAAAATTGCACTGCAATATTTCAAAATTCCAGCAGGGATTTCATTAGGAACTGATCCTTTAGACACAACATTTTAAGCTCCTTATGTTTCTCCTCAACCTCAGAAGCAGATACACAAATGGATGTTAGCTTTACGTTGCCTTCATAGTGGAAGTCATGGGCGTTAGCAGAAGGGCTACTGTACACTGAAGAGAAGAACTTTGCAAAAAGGTTTGATATATCCTCTGGATCACTCGCAACTCTATCTTCGTAAGACAATGTTCTTTGGGGTATAGATGCAGTTTTTAGACTGTTAACATGGTTCCAAAAGGACCTAGGACTCAATGTAAGATCAGCATTGACTTTAGACATAAAATTGAAAAGACATTCCTTGGATAGTCACTTACACTGACTGCGAACTTCCCTAAATCTAGCTAGATCATCTGCTATATTTGTCCGCTTGTACCTAACATGTAACCGCTTCTTCAAAATTATTAGCTTGCTCAACTTACCAGAAAACCAACGAGGACACAAAGTGCAACCCAATTTTCTCCAAGGGCAGTTTTTAATTATAGTTTCCTGAAAGTTATTACAAAAATCTGTGAACAATTAATCAACATCAATACTAGAACAAATGACACTATAATCCTGCCTTTGGATCCAAAGGTAAACATTCTCTACTTTGCATTTAGAAAGATTTAGGAAAAGAGCCGTGGGTTGCTTGGACTTAGTACATCCAGCGTAGCAATCAAATATCAAAGCAGGATGTGCATCCTCATCAAGCAGCAGTGACATTGATCCGCAGATCAGACTAGAAAACCAAGTCCAATGTGACACTTCTTAAGTTACGAACGCTGTTGAAAAAATTATCCATTTCAACAAGATATTGAGATGCTGGCAAGATTTCAGGGAAAGGAATCATATTCCAATCAGTAACTGGTTGATTGAAGTCTCTGGTTATTATTGTCAAAATACCATCGTTCACACTTGAATAGGCCTCTTCAGCTGCATTGAAAAAATGAGAATACACCTCTGCTGACATACAAGGAGGAATATAAACAGGAATTGACACTTTCATTCCAGGAAGCCTAGTAGGTAAGAAGATGTGCTCAACGTCAGTTACAGAGGTATTTATCTCGTAAACAGGGAAATCTATGTGCACAGCCACAAGAACACCTCCACCAGAAATCTTCCTGCTTGATAAACCTATCTGCTCTAAAGACATGGAAGCTCTGTAAATCTAGCTCAGATCTTAAGACGCCAGTTGATAAATTAGTCTATGTAAAAATAAGTATTTTATTTAAACATACATTGATCGGTTCCATAAGTTCATTTAATTTTGGTAATATTATACTGGTGTATTGCCGATTATACGTTTTTGAATTTTTGATAATAGTTGGGATCCGTTGCGATACTTGATGGTTAGTCTCCACTCTCGGTCCATAACTCAAGTTCAGATTTCAGTTTCTTCAGATATTCTCACTCATAAGGAGTCCTATCCCTCGAAACGGTAACATTGGAAAACTTGTGATACTTATTTACGGCCACTTCCTGTGAAACATTCTTAGCACATTCTTGAGCATCTGACTCACTTTTGAGGATACCATTAGTGTTCGACTCTTATTTCTGATAGGTTTTCCAACTCTTATCACTTTTAAGTCGCTGAGTCCGATCGGGTTGGAAAAACAGCTTGAATGAGTTTTCCCAACAACTCCTTGTCATGAGCTACTCAAATTTTAATATCAACACTAGAGTTTTCTAGTAAATCAAATATAATTATGTTACGGGTTCTAACCATACGGTCATTCAGCTCTCCAAGGTCATCTTCAGGATTGTTGTTTGATGAGTCTACATTATGCTCACGATTTAACATTTCCTCAATAGCGTCTGACTAGTCTTAGGATAGACTTATCTTCTGTAGCTTTTAAACGAGATTCAAATGTAGCAAATTCTGCACGCCGTGCACTTATATCTCCCTTGAGATCTTTGATACCTTCTGACACAACTTCAATTTCTACCATGGTCAGGAAAGTATCGGAGTTATTTAAAAGTGATGTGATCTTAAGACTTAAATCCTGAATAGGGTCCCCAACTCCAGAATGAGGAATGAGCCAGCTCCAGTTCTGTCACATTTCCAGAATTTCGTTGTTCCATCGGCAATCTTTTTATATTCAGTAGAGGTAATTCTTACACTTTCAGGGTGGAACCAGGTTTTGCACGGGCCATCACACTCCACACTCTTATGCAACAAGGGCATCTTAAGGCATACATTGCAGATTTCATTACATATCGGAACGGACGCCATTTAGCTTCTCAACACCATGCAGTGTTGTTTATCATATTATAAACTAAAGATTACGAGAAACAGGGTACCTTGGACAAAACGACTAAGTATCCACCAAACAGTAGCTACTCGATCCACTACTGGTAGTGTACTGTCGATATAGTACCCGTTTAAATATTTTCACAGAAGAGAAGTTAGAACATGCAACAACCGTTGGGAAAAACCATCGTGGACCTTAGTAGAACTAATATGATGTGTTTCAAATTAACTATTGACACTACAGATAAAATATAACTTCCAGGCTGCATGCAAATAAGACATACCAGCTCTTACGTGCTACTAAATTAGCATTCCAATGACTTCAACAAGTGACAGTGACAGTCAGTTATCGTCTGCTCACTATCTGAATTCATACACAAGATCAATTTTACATTTATATAAAACTTACATGCAATTCAACATAAATCTATGAATTATTAGTACTCAAAGATACCTGAGGATAAGAAATATACACTTCAAGAAAACAATAAAAGGCTAAAAGGTAAAAATATTGATTAAATATTTACTGCTAGTGAAAGTCGTTACAATTTACCACCAAAATCAACGACCAAAAAAAAGTCATTACGGTTTTCTGACTTTTAATGGTTTCCGAGGAATCCTGTCAATATTAATCACACGCCTCAAAGTTTGCGTGAGGTAGATCAAGTAGTCCAGCAATTGAACATCTAACACAAAATAATTAGCTACAGATTCGTAATAAAAAAAATTTTAATTTGTACTCTACAATATTAAATACACTCTTTTTAGTAATAACACTTGTCCACTCAAAAACCATATTCTTGTTTGATATGTTATTACACATTTACTATAGTAAATTATAGAAAATATAACCCTTTTTTACTCGTCTTAATCAAGTAAACATACAATCTGATTAAATTAAAGTGATGTGATAATTCTGAAAAGCCGTGTATAAATATAATAACAAATAACTGTTATATTATTTGTTTCAAACTAATTATAACATATATCTTTGATATCTAGTAGTAGGACTATGTATTATTTGAAATACAACTGCAATTTACAATCACAGATAACGTGATATTCATTATATAAAACAGTAGATAGAACAAAACTGCAATCATGTGGACTGTTGAACTGAATTTGCTTTGTAAAAGTGCATCCATTGTTATGTGATACAATAGAGATGACAGATACACATTGTCAGGGGAATATAATACGCTTAACCACAAAAGGTGTTTGTAGTTCACTAAACATATTGTTGACAGGATATTAAGAGAAATGAGTCTATATTTTTTTGAGTTTAAGCCTATATCATTCATATTTGGTTCTAATTGGGTGTTTTTTTAATAACATTAAGTTGGTCTAAACCTACAATGTAATTTAATGTCCTTAAAATTAAATAGCAATTTCTTAAACATAATTTAATTACATTAACTTCCAAACACTTGTGTTTACTTAGTTAAAGTTATTTCAGAGAATGATAATAATATTTTCTTATAACATTTTAATTTACTGAAGATTTTTAAAAACTCTTCAGTAAATTAACGGTATTTCTTTCCTAATTTTAAACTTTAATTAAAAGTTTAAAATTAGGAAAGAAATACCATTCTATATCCTCTAAGGTAGATCACGTAGAACATTAAAGGTTTACTGTAAACACTATCTTCCCTCACTGGAAATCCGCCCCACAAACCACCAAAGTATGTGCTTATTTTTGGGTTTTACATTGTACACGTTCTTTTTCTTTCATACTGTAAAATTGTTTTGATGAAGAGGTATGTTATGCTGCGCATTATTCGAGGAAGTTTTAATTTGACACGTCTTTGTCCTCCAACTCACTACTGTCATGTCATTTATATCAAGTGGCTTTTTGACTTCATATAATTTAGGTGACTTGGATAATTTGTTGATCGAAGTTTTTGTTCTTAAAACGTAATTATGATCATTAAAATAATGATTGTACTACTAAAATTTGTATATAAACTTAAGTAATTTGAGGAACAGTTAATAAAATAATTTCAAGACTTCGGGCTATTTGTAAATCAGGACTTATCCGGCCACGCTATTTGTTCAATATCAGGCACTGTTAGCACAAGTCAATACGACGCACTGGCCACTGTGATGAATCAGTTTACGATTCTCAATAATGGATAAAATTATCTATCTACGCTCTATTTTAAAATCTAGAAATGTGTATGTATTCAAATCAAATCAAATAGTTTATTTCCATTGATCAATATGTACATTGAAATAGGAATTATCAACACATACATATTAGTTATATATACAGTTTATAAGCAACATGTTGTAATTTTAGAATACTTTAGATTTATGTAACACTATTAACTGGGAAACAAGCTTGTCTGAAATAATAGTAGTTCGTTATTATAATATTATTAGGCTAGGGTCATGTTCTAAAAATTCTAAAAATGTTCTAAAAATAATTATTAGATAACTATTGGACAATTGGTATAAATTACGAGTATTTATCTTTGAAAGAGCGAGTAACTTTACAAATATCCTGGCTAACTCGTGTTTTGAGTTTATATTTAAATGCAGGTCAGGTACATATTATGATGTTAATAAAAATAAAAAAGTTTTATTTACCACGTTTTATTTCAAAGGAAAAATATAAGTTGCCCATAATTATTTATTTGAAAATACTCTTATAGGTTTGATCTCTTCATTTATTATATAACTATATAATAACTCCCTTTCTGATTTTATATTTTTAAATTTGTTAATGTTATTTAAAGAAGTTTTATATTTGTTTGGCATAGAAGTAGTTTGTCTTTTAATCACTTACGACACTGGTATATAACGGTTGGAGAAATCCAAAGGAAGGGAAAAAGCTTCCTTATGCCGCATCATCTGTTTACGTGAGACCTGCTCAGAGATATTTTGAAATCAAGTCAGCCTTTAAGTATCACTTGTTTCTGGGAAATATTTATAACCAATACTGTATAATTTAATGAATTGAAAGTGAAACAAAAATTTATTAACAATACAGTCAAACAGCTTGCACCAACTACATGACAATATTGAAACATAATAATCTATTAAAATTAAAGTAAAGCATGAAATCCGTGTCCATAGCTCGTATCCTTCCGTTGTTTTTTCATTATTTCATAATATATAAACAATAAAAATAACAACAACCAAAATCAAACACGATATAACAAAAATACAGTTTTAATGATTAATAAACTTAACATAACAATTGTACTATAAAACTAGTTAACAATTCAATATTAACAAACCTAATAAATGATGACAATAAATAGCTTATGCCAAAAAACATTAATAAATCCATACAGATCTAGATCAGAAGAATAAACATTATACTGAAATTAACTGTTCAAAACAAAGTTAGTTTTACTGGAACAGAGTTCTTGCATGGTTAACAAACACTCTCAACAACTACTGACTATGATATGAACAGTTTACGTGAAATGAGAGTAAAATAGTTTACTCATTCTAATCATATCCATTTTAAAACTTCTTTTAAGAGTTGTTTTCTCTTCATTAGGGAACGTGAAATCAATTTGTGGTTTCTTTTCCTAACTCAGTTTTATTTCGTTAGGTTCCTTTACCAGACACACTAAATTATAAATTGATCAGATAAATTATTTTAAAGGTTTTGGGGACGAAATTAATTTTATTTAAACAATACGAAATAAGGACATTTTATTGATGTTCTATTGTTTATGAATATTATTTTTTTCAGTACTACATAATTATGTTTGTGTTTTAATTGTGAATAAAATATATTTAATTAGAAATTCCAACGAACCCGCCACTGTTTGAAAGCTAATTAAATTAAAAAAAATAAAATAAAAAATAAAACGTAGAAAATTAAGAACTCAGTACTGAGATATCAAGAACCGTGGACAGAGATCCAATGAATACATGTTTAATAATTGAGCCAATTAATTTACAACTTGGTGGTCTTCATGTTTGGAATACATCTTTGGAAATCTATTTACTGTCGAAATGCACGTATATGTGAGTAGTATACAATTTAAATATTTTATGTTATGGCTCAATTCCAATTAATGTTCACAGTTGAAAATCTGATAACTAATCAAAAATTGTATTTTTAAATTGATTTATACAAAACATATGTCCTTAATATAACATTTTATTCTCAGAATGGTAGCAAAATTATCTTATATACAGTACATTACATTTTTAACATATATATTACGTAGACTATGACATTTTTGGAAACATATTTTTAGGTTGTAATAATGGTAAAAATGGCATTTTGCATGGGCAATAACAATAAAACAAAGTAATTTGTTAAAAAATGAACCATTTTAGTGCATGTATCACTGGTATCTAGAAAAATATAAAATGATTAATTTTAAAATGTTGTTCTGTTTTTTTGCATAAAATTAACACAGGAAATACATTTTCATAAATTGAATTTTCACACCACATATTATTATAACAAGTATAATACATTTAATTTAATATATTATTTTTGAAAATATTAAGTAAATGCATGATTTCCTTTATAAGCTTTTGTAAAATCTTTTCGAAGTGATTTACAAAATAAAATGTTTATTTTCTATGTTATGGGCAATATTGTTAGTCTTGGGTAGTTCGTCATGATGCAGCTCGTATTTTTCACACGTTTTTCTATTTTAACTCAATAAATTCATATTTGCAAATCTGAAATGCTTTTATGGTCTCATTAACAAATTGCCATTATTTTTCAAGCAATCAAGTAGCTTCCTCATTTTTTTTCAAAACGTTGAAATTGTTTTATTTCCACAAACTAAGTAGAAGAGCCGATTCTGGTGTATTGCACAGCCAAGCGGTAGGAGTTACCCGCCCCCAAAACTACAATACTTGGGACCCTAACTGGGTCATGGTTCCGTCTAATACAGTAAAAGGCAGACCAGGCTAACTCAGTTTGTTCTCAATCAAGGAATTGAGATCTTAGACAATCTTATTCAATAAAGTAGCTCTCGTAAAGTTGGTTTTATACTTGTTGGATTATTATATTCTACTGTCATATTATAACACATTCATTTGAATGAAATGTAGTAGTCTATATCATACTGATATTTATTTAAGTGTCATGTTCATTAATTCATGTACGTAAGAAAACATTGAAATAATAACATAAATCTGTAATGTATAACTTACTTGACTTTAATGTCTTCATTAATAGCTAAGACATTCATTGTTTACACATTTCTAGTATTCAATTAATTATTACCAGGTATTTTATGTACTATATATTAGATTAGTTGTCATTTTGTAGCTCTTATAATCAATAATTTATATAACTACGAAGAGTTTCAAATATTTTATTTATAAATTATAACTTAAAAACCTTAGAGTTAGGCTATTTTAGTTATTGCAGAGTTTGCATTTTGTTTGTTTAATGGGCTTCCTTTTTACTCAAGAGTATTGTTTTTATTATGACATCGCGATTTATAAATTCGTGACTTTGACTTATGAAGTTGACAATGACAATGAGTTTAATCTGGTTTTACTGTATAAGGATGGGTAGGGTGAACATTTTTTAGAAATTTTATGGCTTGAATGTGTTCTTAAAATAACACTTAGTATACAATGGTTAGTATATATTACATGAAGCTTGTAATGGTTTTAGCACTTAGGAGTGACTACACCATGTCTGAAGCAACGAGTTCAATAATAGCACCCGTCAAAGATTACCCCTCAATATCCATTTCTGACTAAAGTGAATAAACCACTCCAGATATACAGTCAGTAATGAATCAGGCTTTCACAGTTGTCCCTGTTAATTGTTGAGAAGAACATCTATATTATAGGTTGGCTTTAATACACCCACCCGCCCACCCATACACGTACAGTGGTGTTGACCCACCCGCCCACCCATACACGTACAGTGGTGTTGACCCACCCACCCACCCATACACGTACAGTGGTGTTGACCCACCTGCCCACCCATAGACGTGCAGTGGTACTGGCCCACTTGCCCACCCATACACGTGCAGTGGTACTGACCCACTTGCCCACCCATACACGTGCAGTGGTACTGACCTACCCGCCTACCCATAGACGTGCAGTGGTATTGACCCACCTGCCCATAAATGGGGATCGCAAAAATGATGGTTTTTATGTAACGTATGGCCTTTTCATTTTTAGTCTCCATCAGAGAGTTAAACCATTAACTAACTACCAATGGAGTGTCAGTTACATTGGAGTGTCGAGACGTTGGACGGAGTCGAAAAAAAACAACGAATCCATTTTCATTTTTTGTTTAGTGTTAGAATCAAGAGGTTTTGGCCTAGCTCTCGTCCAACAAACTAACATAAAATTTACTGAGAACTGTATTAAAAAAAAAAAACAATAACAGTATTTAGCACTAGAATGATGCCTCAAATAATTGACAGTATATGCGGATATATTCAACATACTATATTGTCAGGGGTGTTATTACAGAAAGTGTTTCTGTACGTGTATTGTAACAATTATATTTATATAACTGTTTATAAGTATATTAGTAAAAAAAAAAAACATTGAAAATATATTGATTAAGAAAAGGAAACCTGCTTTAACATGCTCTAAAAGTTACCCTCGGTAAATTGTAAACTTTTCCAATCAACTCAAAGACGTTGATTAACTTCCTCCATTCCTTGTTCTGACACCGTGGGAACAGAAACCAAGGGGATGTTTTCAGTGAATTTTATTCCGGGAAAAACTTGACATATTCTGGTAACAAATAAATAGATAATTTTAGCTGTCATGGTTCAGGTAAAACCTTAATCTTAGACTAAAATAAAGGTCCACTTTTAATTTAATTTTTTTGCAACTGAAAGTAAAATCAATAGACATATTTCGAGTCGGATAGAGAAATATATTAACTCTTACATCTATCTTATCAACCAATTGAAATAGACCACCCAAATCTTTTTGTAAATTATGAAACTGATCATTTATATAAACTAATATTCGTTGCCTTCTTGATTAGACTCATCTTCTTGCTAGCTCGAGTTATCTCAAATTATGTTGTTTTCTCTACAAGTATGCCCTTTTATAAAAATTCATCTGTTTTTTTATTTTATTTAAATCAATGCACGAGTTATTCCTTGTATACTTTTTTCTAAATAATACACTATATTAATATACTGTGTAATTTACCTAACACATGGTAACATGGTGACTGAATTAATTCAATCAATCATATCTTCTCTATAAAGCCATACTAAATTATAAAATTTTTGTTAAATTTAATAAATATTTGAAAATATTTTATCTCAATCCAGGTATTTTGAAAATCTTTACCATTTGTATTAACATGATTCGAAATTATTACTAGTTTCAACAGACAATGAATATTAGATGAGATAAATTAGTTGGTTCTGACATGATGAACTCCCCATGCAGAGACTTCGGGAAATAGTATTCGGGAGAAATATCCCTTTGAAGTGTTTGATATTATAAATTGTTAATAAGTATCGTGAAATAAAATACTTAATTATTTGATTTGATTTACACATTGGATAAATATCTCACAGTAAATTGACAATGCCAACCAATTGTATTGGTCTTACGTGTTCAGTGGGTGAAACCCACCCAATATATCACAAAAACAACGGCACTTCATAATCGACCACACTAGAACTATCACTGTCCAGCCAAAGTAAGAATTATTAGAGATTTACATTTTAAAAAGACACTTTTACAAGAAACTTAACAGTTCACTCTCTTTGTAAAGCTTATGCATAAGTTAAATTTATTTTTTAATATTGGACTTTTATGAAATTATTACTTTTGGAGCGGCCGTAGATAAGGGTCTAAGGCGCTAGCTTGCCACGCTGCCGGTCCGGGTTCGATTCCCGATGTGACCACTAGTAGATTTTGCCCTGCCGCTCCCGTGGGTCGGATGTCACGTAAAGCCGTTGGTCCCCAGGTTAAGTGTAGGAGAGGGCTCCTTAGCCCTAACTTCACCTGGTAAAACAAGACAATCATTAGACTATTGATCTGTGTGGGAACTTATCATACAGAGTAAGGGTGAGAACCAGTACAGTACAAGGTGAATATTACTGATAAAAACTAACAGTCTTGGCCAGCGTTCGAACCTTTAGACTTTATATAAGGTAAGACAGGTGTTTGTGCAAATAACACAGAACAATACCTTATAAGAATATTTTATCCTTATATATTTTATATAGAAAACCCCTTAAAATACAACGCTATATGGTTTTTAATGCTTTTCTAGACGACAGTAAGGAAATTAAAATAAATTCCTTTTCTATAAGAAGAGTAAAACCGTATATTTTGGAAACATGTTACAGCATTGGGGACGTCTTGTACAGAAATATATATTAATTAATTAAAGTTTTATTAGTTAAGTGGTTATTAAGCTACTTTCAATAATGTACGTGACAAATTTCACGCACAAGAAAAATTTTGATTTCACTTGACAACAATGTTTTTATATAAAAAATACAAAAAACATCAATATAAATTAGTTATGGCTTTATTATAGAATATTTCATGTTTACTCTTTCGATAATTAGATACAGTTATAACTTTATTTATATCTCAATTAGAGTTCAAACGCTGATTAAAATTGTTAAGCTAAGGATTGATGTCCTTATGCATTGGAGATTACTGAGCTACATTCACTTAATTGTCACCTTTTGAAAACTTAATGCGGTAATAATACTTTTGTTGCCTTCAACCCAAGAACTACATAGTTCACTTATATACATAATAAAGCTTGCAAAGTTAATAAGAACATGTCGCTATAGAGTTATTAAAGTTGGCCTCTAAAGAGCTTTTAAGTCAAACCCAAACTTTGTTTCTTGTTTTGTTTTAGTTTAAGAAGCTTCAGCCATCAACCAAACATGAATGTACAGTTGAAAAACTATTCCTATAAAAGTATAAGTATCTGGATATATAGATACATATTATAGAAAAAGAAACACTTATACAGTAAATGAAAAATACTATTAAAGGTAAAACATTTAAGTGCAATGTTTAATGAAACCCTTCATCACGGCGAACTATTAGGTTAATCGTACGGACCATTACTTACACCACTTAATTTATATATAAAATAAAGATTACATGTTTGTTCAAACTAATGATGACTTAGAATCATGTTAACACAAATGGTAAGGATTTTCAAAATAGATATAACAATAATAGAATATTTTTGTGTGTTTTTTTTAAGAATAATAAAATGTTTTATTTTATAAAATATTATAGAGAAGGCATATTTTAGGAAGCGTGACCCTCCTTGGGGTATTTATCAAGTAAACCCAGACACATCATCTGTCAGGGAGTCAGAGCCATTTATCTCAATACCTACACTCTTGACATTCTCAACGAATTGGGTATAGCTGAATATATCCGTACCTCAACTTACCTACCCAGGCATATATATTTGTGATGAACCTCCCACCTACCCAGGCACATATATTTGTGATGAACCTCCCACCTACCCCGACACATCATCTGTCAGGGAGTCAGTGCCATTTATCTCAGTACCTACACTCTTGAAATTCACAACGAATTGGGTATAGCTGAATTTTCGCGTACCTCGTTATATTAAAACTACTACAACGTTATGGGTTTATTTATATATTATTACTATGCCATTAAAAAAACGAATAGAACTATCAATTATGTATATTATTTAATATCCATGACTCTCCTTTGACTGATGCTACACTTCCTTGAACACAATAGAGGTAAACTCATCAGTTACCTCTCTAGCCTCACACTTGGGGACAGCACAGCAAAACGATTTATCCCGTAGATAAGTAGGATCACAGGAGTATTGTTCATTGTGGTTATCATTGGAAAGTTTTAAATTTCCATAGTTATTCTTCCAAAGAAAAAAAATAAAATAGATATTTTTAAACATGTTACGTGGTGTATTACATTCAAAAGCGGTAAAAGTTATGTTTCTTGATATCCTTTGATTTGATACAATTTGGCAACCTCTCAGGAATTTAAGATGACTAATTACAATTAGAATAGTTTAATAGATGTAATATATAAAATTGGCCAATAACTGGAAATATCAATAAGGAAGTGCCAATGGTCTGGAATGTTGACGTAATGAAGGAGTATTCGGCTTGTTTAGTACAATCCGACCGGTTAAATAGAGTGTGTTCCTGTTAACGGGGGTCAAATTACATTGTGGGCAGCAAGGGACACAGTTGGCTCTTCGAGGTGACCACTTCGAGAGCAGCAAGGGACAACAGTTGGCTCTTGGGGGTGATCAATCCGAGGGCAGCAAGGGACACAGTTGGCTCTTGGAGGTGACCACTTCGAGGGCAGCAAGGTACACAATTGGCTCTTGGGGGAAAACGAAGAATATAGATCTGGTCAAATTAAATTTGGAGTAGCTCAAGGTTAAGTGTCAGGCCTAATTTTGGTTTTATTAATTTAGTCAATTTAAATTGAACTTTTCACGACTGCCATTTTATTATTAGGTTTAAAATAGAAATGTCTAGTTATCACAAATCTTCTTTCTTCAAGTCCTTTAAAATGAGGGGTTGTAGATTTTAAATGTTTAGTTAATCCCCTACTACCATTTTTGAGATCTAAAAAACTTTGAAATAGATTAAACAACCGATCCAAATAAAGCTATACCACTCGTTAGGAAATTACCCGAAGGTAATTAACTTCTTCCAGTTTCTCAAAAATTATGTTAGTGGGGGGGTGATAACCATAACCATAACGGACACCCTTATAATTTAGCAGAGGATACGCCTGGTCGTTTCTTTTGTCGGTGACGTGCTACTTCCCACCGTGCTGGTTCCCACCCTGTCGAAAACCGTGCTACTTGCCACCATGTTCCAAGAAGCACCTACCTGTCATGAACTCAGGTATACAAGTGTTTCCAAGCCTCGCGGATGACATAGTTGTAGCAAACCAAACGCATTTTCCATGATCGGACAATGGTTTTTCTCAGGCTGAAGACATAATTATGATGAAATTAGCTTGAACTTGATTTCTTCTGTGTATTCTTTAATTTTATTTATGAACAGGTAAACATTTGGATGTGGATTCATACAGATCAAGTTATTTAATTTTAAGTTCCATCTTTCCCCCTTTTATGTCCTGTGCCTTTGTCCGAACTCCAAATACGTATGGGAATAGAAAGGTTTTCAATGCACTAATCTGTGAAATAAATTAGAAATTATCTTAATTTTTTATTCTTTGGATGGATCTCCGTGATTATAAGGAAAACATATTCCACTTTTTCTAGGGGAGATACACAAGAGTTGTACACCATCTATATGCGTTTCTGATATCTAATTTTATTTATCTAATATGGTCATTCTCAAGCTCTGAATCTTCTTCCAGAAATAGTAATTAAAATTATATGTACATCCTGTCACTTTAGTGAACAGCTTCAGCCAAAGCTTCCTGGACAGCCAGTTCAAAGTATATTTTTGTATATTATACCCTGCCATTATATAAACAAGTGTCATGGGTGAGTATCCGCTCTTTGCGCGTCTCATTTCGAAGATGTAACTTTCAACCCTCGTCAAGATACTAGGTGGTAAGTAGCACGGAATCCTTGTGTCCACCCCATCACTCGCTCAGGTTGTCTTTCCTCGCTTCTGTAATTTTCATACCTTTCTTCACATTGGACGCTTATATCGTTAAAAAACCTCCTACGTCAAGTAGTAGCATCGTGCTAAGGTATATCATTCCTACGATAATAGTGACTAAGTCTGTAATTGGGATATTAATAATCCATATTTGTTTAGGTCTTTGAGAACAAATATTTTAAAATCCTTTCTTAGTATAGATGGAATATTTGTGGCAGTTTCATGTTCCAAAGCTTTATAGTGATTAATAAACTGTGATCAGTAAATTTTATTTCGTTATTATGTATAAATCGTTCTGTTTTTAATGTATCTCATGATTTTCATACTATAGACATCAAAATCAACTAGGTATACCATTTTATACCCCTATGTTTGAGCGGCTGAGTCTGAATGACCATGAATACAATTTGTTCGAAAGTCACTTTCAACTTTTCTGTTTTTGATCAGTAATAGGCTAATTAATTTCAATGTAAATTTAACGTAAAATAAGTCAGTTTATTAAAACTAATGTCATAAATGTGTCAATTTAATGAAAATTATATACCAGTTTTATACAATTCGATAACACACACAGCCAAATTACAATTCAGGTATGGTAACGGTTTTTGGGAGTGACAAGAAAGTTGAAATATCTGTAACCAAACATTTAAAACCAAAACAGCCGGATGTTTCTCTATTTTGGTAGTTTTTACGTAATTTAAATGTGATAAAGCGTTTCCATAATCCTAGTGACAAGATTTTGTTATGATATCCATAGATTTATCTCCACATACCTGATACGAAAAATACGTAGATTTTCTTTAATAGTTCTTAAAAGCAATATACTATTCTTTATTTACAAAATGGATTCATAAATTATGCGAAGAAATCCCAACAGAAAATTAAATTAATGACAAGTTCGTTGTGGCACCCTGGCGAGCTGTTTCCATTATTCTTCATCTGAGTTATCCCTGGGCTCAAACAGTTCTTGATTATACCGTACTGTACTTGGAGCAGTGGGAGGGGGGAGGATAACCCTCCCCAGCTGATTTAATGATATGCACTTATTCAAGGATTACTTCAAATGTCTATTGAAGTGTCTTGTAACTATGATGCAAAGATAATTTCATAAATTTAATACATAATTAGTCAGGGAAACTATAAAAATATCAGTGGTGAAAATATTTTATTATTTTTTTTATACAATGTTAACGCAGTCCATTATTAAATTATTTATAAGTACCAAATGTATGGAACTATTTTAAATCATAACGGGTATTTCAGTAAAACAGCCATTATATTTTATGTACAAAATAATATAAGTGTACATAAATATATCTATTTATCTTTTAAACTATTCAAAGTTCGACAATATTTAGAATTTTCTGTCGAAGTTGTTATCCAAGTTTGACTTTCTTTGGATAAAAAAAGCTTCTTGGAAAGATGGTTCTAAATAAAGGGATGCTATACATTATACGAGGTTGGGCAAAAGTCTGGAATATAGTTATTAATTTTAAAACTATTGAAAAAAATTGTAATGTAACTTTGTAGTTATGTCCTTATCCTTATAACTAACATTTATACATACTTTACTTGTTTTACGCATGGCCAGGGGATGGCTCACGAAGGAAGTCTTAACATTTTTAAATGCAAGCTTACCTTGAGTTGTACGTTATTTTAAAGGTCTTTGTTTGCACAGTACAAAAGTACAAACCTAAGATCAAAAGGGTGACTCTGTCAGAAAATACAACCTCTCAAATAATTTAATGTCAAATAACTTATACTTCTTAGTTAAACGGTTATTTATTTGACTATCCCTGTTTGAGATTCCTGTTGCAGGTTATGTTGTTGATTATTTGCAATAGCAAAGAAACACTATGTTATGTAAAAAAAAGAGATTAAACCACTTTTGACAGTAGGTGTACCCTCAAAGTAGTTAAAGACAGTTATGTAATTTATTACACATTAATTTGTGAAAATTAATTAATTGATCATATTCTGTCAGTTAAATTATTGCTTTAAGCAGCAATAGACAATAGCTATTATATACTTGTTTGTAAGTAGTGTTAGTTGTATGACTTTCTTCACGGGAAAAACAAAGGAAGTCTAATAACGAGTAAAATATGTCTAAATATTTGGTATATGGACATGTACAAAACTAAAAAGATTCATTACATTTCTTTCAATAGTTTTAAAATTTATATATATATATATTCCAAACTGTTGCACAACCCTGTATAAATATTCAATATCAATAATTAAATATATACTTAAAATTCCTAATGAAATTCGAATGAAATAATTTGAACAGAATGAAATATGATTTTAATGACTGGATTGAACTTTCAAACACAGACATTTGAAGGAAAATATCATGTATAACAATAATAAATTTCCTTCAGTAAAACAACGTATAATTATGTAAAATGTTGTTAGAACAGCTGATTACTATTTCAGTTATGACAATTTTTGGTTATTTATTTTACTATATTTATTACTAGGGTATTTGATTTAATGTAAATAAAATAGTTCTAAATGTGTTGTATCTTTATTCAAAACGAATGTTGTCTTGTTTTCATCTAATCCAAGAAAATCGTAAAATGTGCTATGTTTTTATTTTGTATCACATATAATTCTTTTCCTAATGTTTTCTAAAAAGTATGAACCTTTTTAGCCTCTTGAATAAGAGACATCTCCTTTTTGTGGTGGTCTACATTTATTCAGGAGTTAGGCTTTCTTCACAATGGCTGAATGCCCGACCATTCCTTTTATCCCCTGGACCTGACAAAGGATCTGTGATAGTCCAAAGGAATGGTGGAGCTGTACGACATCACCATATTTTACTAGTTAAATTCATGTTAACTCCCAATATAGTGTGGAGTTTTTAGTAAGAATAATTAATATAGTTCTTTAATTGATTTAAATTAGAATGTGTCGCACTATCGGTGTCACAACGCATTTTAAAGAAATAGTGAAATGTATTTATACACCATAAGTTCTATCATGTACGTATAATTTAATACAACTTACTGTATTTTTATGTAAGGCCTTCCTCTCGTTAAAATAAAAATATCTTATTTGTATGATTTTTTTATATAAAAAACTTCAATCACCAGTTGACATGGACCTACAGGCCTGTGGTCAACTTTTTCAACGAGTGAAGTACCGACCGTTGGCTCAGTGGGGATTTGAACCTCGGACCCTGCCCTCTGCAGTCCGAAGCTTTAGCTACTGAGTCACTACGCCGGCATATTTTAAGCATGGAATATATTTTTTAATTTAAACTTAACATCATTATTGTACTGAGAAGTTTATGAAAATGTGCTAAACTGATTGTTCTAATTAATTATTTAATTTATATTCACTTTTACAGATGAAAATGCAAATATTAATTCTAAAAAAATGTAATCCTGTTAACAGCAATATTGAATCACATATAAATTAAATTTTAATACATTTAACATTTATAAAAATATACCAAAATAAATGTGACCACTCAATGCAATATAATTCTGCTAGTAGTTCGTACAACAATGGGAATACAATATAAAAAGGTATTAAAACACGAGATTCAAAATACTAAAAACAATTTACAGTAAACTATTTTCCACTATTCAAGTACGGTAAATCACATAATGAAATTTTGAAATTCATAAATATATTCCTGATTTTATCCTAACCCTATTTATATCATGATTAAGTAAAAATTACATTTGAACTTTTTGCTTAAGATTTTATTACAACAATTTAATTAGTATTTTTTATTCAGCAATAGTCGGTCAGCAATAGTGTATAATAACTATCGCATATTTATAAAAGAAACGTTAGACATTTACATAACTTCTTACATTTGAAGAAGAAAGTGAGTTCTGTAAAGTAAATTATATGTATAAAATATTAACTAATTTTATTGGTTTAACTTGGCTGATTAATACTTGTTATTGATTTGGCATCAGCAATCTGACTATGTGGTTTAAATCATTGAATGGACATATTCTATCTATTTATTTAAACTAATTTCGTATTAATTGAGGTAGGAGGGAAAAGTTTAGGAGGTAGAAGTGAGTTTTAACGATAAGTCATTGAAGTTGAATCCAAGAACTGAGTGGTAAAAACTTAGAAATTGGAACAACTTCTCTAATGAATAGCAAACAAATGTTTGGAATACCTTTTAATAGAGATGGTTTGCAGCTGTAAATAAATTACTAAACATTCAGTGAACTTTTCACTGAATAGTAAGAATTGAGATTTATATTTTAGTAATAAGATATTTTTTCAATGGTTTTGTGGGTGAGCGGGTGGGTCAATTTACCTGTGCGTTTGTAGGTAGGCTACTTGCACCGTATTGCGAGCTTAATTTTGTAGTACAAATGTGTCTAAATATCAAATTATATGACCATTTGATATTTTATATTTCTATACAATTTATTGTAAATTGATTAGGATAGTTAGCAAAGATAAATAGTCAAGTTACGTACTTTAAAGATCAATAATACAAAGTATTTTAATTTTCAAACGATAATGTTGTACCATTGTTGACATAATTTAAGTTTACTCTTTATATACATTGGGTGTAGAGCCAAGAGAAAATATAAATTTCAGGTCGGATGACAGAGTCACTCTACCTTCTATAAACACATGCCTAAGGTCCAGTGGTATTGACCCACCCACCCGTCCGCCCATACACGTACAGTGGTATTGACCAACCCACCCGCTCGTACACGTACAGTGGTATTGACCCACCCACCCACCCGCCCATACACGTACAGTGGTTTTGAAGTGTGTTAAAACTACCACCAATAGTATGAAGTGAAATAATTTGTTATTTCTTTCTATATACATTATATAAAATTTACAAATCAATAAACACATTGTAGATTAATAAAAGTGAAGTAAATATGAACAATTACTAAATTCTCCACTTCCTATAGGCCCAATGACCAAATTTAATTAATAAAAAAACATATATTTTCAGTTTTGCTCTTACATAGGTTGTTGCATGCATTTCATTAAACCCAGCAAGTTATTAGGCAATCTTCTAACTAAATAGATTATGACTTAATGAAACAAGTTAAATATTATGGTTAGGCACAGGATGATTATATCTACTCTGTAGGATGTACATCCATCATGGATCATCATGGATTTATGATTACTTTGGAACTACTAGATCTACATATACATATAAATATCCGAATGGCAGCAGTTTTAGCACGTGAAATTATGGTTGTGACTGTTCCACTCTATTTTCTATGAAAATAACTCTAGCAAAAATATTGGGATTTTATAAGTGGTATTTTATAAGTGGAGAGGTATAAAATAAACCTCTCCAAAAAAAAAAAAAATTATATACCAAAGGAGTAGTAATACGACAAGAACCAAGTCCTTTAGAACAGGAAATTCTTAACACCTGATTTAGTTTTTATTAAAAGGATATATACCTTTTCAAGAGATATTGTACGAATCTAGATATATGATCAGATACTTTATTGAAGACACTTCTTTTACGATAAGACAATTTACATATTTTGTGTTAGAAATCACGCTTCGATCACTAAATATACTAAGTGAGTAACGGAGCTACTAACTAAAAAAGTGTAAAAATGTATTTTCAGCATAATTTTATTTGTGATAAAACCACTCGTTAATTTGGTTTAATTCGTTCTTCATCATAGATTTATTTCCCTTCAAATATGCCTTGTATAAAAAGTGCGGCAGTTCATGCCTTGTATATCAACAGCAATAGAATATAATTTACCATCAAATTAGGCTATTTGCGAATATTAAAAATAACATTGGACCTAACACCATCACTTGAGGGGTTTCTAACACCAAACCAACCCTATTTTAAATATAAAAGAAACCAAAAGCCTACTATGATAACTTTATGTTTTAAAAATAAGACGCCAAAGGAACTAACAAATAGTTAAACATACGCATATTGGATAAATTAATAAAATATATTTATGCGTCATCTTATAGTTTATACTGTTCATGTTGCATATTTTAGCAACAATTTAAATAATATTGTATTAGTTCATAAATATTAATTTTCACTAAAGACATGAAAACTGGATACCATGAAGGTCTGATTTTTTGAATCATACAGTTATGGTCATGTCAAAGTGGAGTAGATAGACGCCCATGAATAAGAATGGCAGTCCTCATGACATCAAGTATTGCTTCAAATGTGAATTTAAAAATGATAGTTAGTGCCCAAATGTTGTGCTGGGAAGAGAACTAAGTATCAGGCTTGTCAGTTAGCTGATCTTTTGACCAATAATTAGTTCGGATTCCACGTAAAGCTGTAGATACCTTACTTTTCCTGACCATTGAGCAATTAATAAATAAATGGCCCTTTCTGAGGAACAGTCCACCTTATTAAGTAACAGTGATTACTCCCATTTACCCATATCTCCACAATCGACGTCCAAAAATGAACAATGAATAATAATGAGTTAATGAGTTCAATTGGTTGATAAGAAGCACATGTTAATTTATTTACTCCATTTATCTCCAAATATATTTATCGATTTTAATTTGAATGGCAAAAAAGAATCTTAAATGAAAAGTGGACCTTTATCTTAGGTTGCGATTCAGGTTTTACCTAAACTGAAGATCTGAAGATATCTTTAGAAGTTTTTCCCAGAATACACTGAAAACAACCCCTTGGTTACAGTTTCTGTTCCCACGATGTCAGAACAAGGAATGGAGGAAGTTAATCAACGTCTTTGAGTTGATTGGAAAAGTTTACAATTTACCGAGGGTAACTTTTAGAGCATGTTAAAGCAATTTTCCTCTTCTTGATCAATATATTTTCAATGTATTTTTGTTAACTACTGCACTTATAAACAGTTATACAAATATAATTGTGTAAATACTCAGAGAAACTCTCTTTCTGTGATTACGCTCCTGACAATATTATATATTTAGTGTATCAGCATTCAACTAACAAATACTTATTATTTGTTTTAGGGCCTTTTTGTTATGCATGTACGAGTATTAGTATCAAATTGCCAGTTATCACTTATTTTTATGTCAATTTGATGAACAAAAATAAAACCAAAACCTCTTGATTTGATACTAAACAAACTATGGCAATGGGTTCATTTTTTTTCGATTTTGTCTAACGTCTAAAGAATGACACTCCATTGGTAGTTAATGGTGTGATGGAGACTATATAAATGAAAAGACCATAAATTACGTCAAAACTATCATTTTCACGATCCGAGTACTGAAGTAGAGATACTGTCTATCTGGAGTGGCGTATTTACTTTGCACACATTTTACTCAGTCAGAAATGGATATTGCGGTGTAACATTAAACTCGTTACTTCAGCCATCCTTATACACTTAAACCACATTCAATACATAGAAATCCTCACTTAATATTTATTATACTTACCCTTATACAGTGAAACCACAATTAATTTATTGCCACTTGTTGTGTTTTTTTTTTATTTAAAATTATAATAAAAACTGTCCCTATTCTTAATGACATTAAGAGTATAAGATGGGAAGCCAAATATAAAACAAAATGTTAACTCCATAACAATGAAAATACTTCTATTTAAAGTTATGATTTATAATCTATATCAAATATTCTAAAAACTCGTTATAAGATGTTATAAACGAAAGAGCTATAATATTCAATATGAACACAGATTTAATATAGTACTTAAAATACTTGATAAGAATTAAATTTTATTATTGTTTAAACAATGAAATTATAACACACTTAAGTAGACAAAAAGGTCGGGTTTTAGACTCACTTTTCTGGCCTCTGATTGGTCGAGAGCGGTCACGTGACTTGTCCAAGATGGCGGCGCAGTGGTACCAACCTCCCCCCTCCCTCCCAAAAATTTCCCTCAAATTCCTAAATTTCCCTCCAAATTCCCACATCATACTATATAAAATTCGCTGTTAACCTAACTTTTTCCGTGTTATACTATATAAAATTCAATGTTTACCTTGTTATACTATATAAAATACACTAACTTTTTTCGTGTTATACTATATAAAATTCACTGTTAACCTTGTTATACTATATAAAATTCAGTCTTAACCTAACTTTTTCCATGTTATACTATATAAAATTCACTGTTAACCTTGTTATACTATATAAAATACACTCCTAACCTTTCCCTCGTTATACTATATAAAATTTAAAAAGATGGCGGTCTTTACACTATATAAAATGCTTTTGGGTATTCCTCTGTGGATTATTTCATATATACTCTATGATGCACGCGTCGTCTGCTGGTCTGACGCGCATGCGCGGGAACTTGTGCTCGGTGGACAAGCGCGTTACGTCACCACTCATACAGCGGCTGCGAAACTCGGGTATAGGACTCCAGGCGCCAGGCTGGTTTTCCTGGCGCGACACTCAAGGGCGCGCATGCGTGGGAACTACCAACAGCTGTGCGCGGGTGACGCATGCGCAGGGAATTGCTACATTAAACAGCTGTGCGCACCTACCAGCGCTCCTAGCAGCAATTTCCAAGACATAAATATATATTATACAAATTAGACAAAAAGTAATCAACCTCCCGTGGTCCAGTGGTTAGCGTACCCGACTCTAGTTGTCCATACGTCTGTCAGTAGGTAAAGGTCGTGATATTGTTTCATAGTGGTCATACCAAAGGTTGACCACACAGTCTGTGCATAATCGTCATCAGATATGTGTGAGTCGGATGCGGAACCACTCGGACACAAGGTTGTTTTTTACTAACAACATAACTAAATGACTTAAAACATACACAATTAAAAAATAACAAATGTCAATTTTACTCTGTACAAACGCGCACCTGGTGGCAAAGCTTGTAACTACTAACCTAGCGTGCGCACCATGTACTAACACAAAGTGCTTACATTTATCTTATCAGGAATGCGGTAAAGATACGTTGTGGTTTATGATAGCTTCCGTGAGCCCGCTGGTGTTCGCTTCATTCTCTCTCTCCACCATGGAACCATCAGCATCAATTATAATTAGCAGAGTACTCAGGAACAGGGAGGAGTTTCTAGGTTTCCACAGGGAACTTCGTTCATTCCCTTTCCAAGACCGTACAGTACGTCTGTACTGTACGTTAATCAGTAGAAATGAAGAGGGTACAGAAGTGGAAAGCGTATTGGTCCCAAATACCTTCTTCCTTAATCTTCATCGTGTGGACAATTGGGAGTGTGAGTTGGAGCAGGAGGGCACCGAACTTCATGTCCAACTCATTGTAAGCCCCGGTGTAGCAGTCGATGATGAGTATCATGACATATCATTCATTTTCACCTAAACTCCTCCTCCTCTGCTAAAAACGGCCCTTTTCAGGGCCCCATAAATATTGATACATAGTTTTAAGTGGAGTGACGTCATTTACGTCCACTACCTGCTCGCCCCACCCATGGTGTCACTCCTGCTTTTTCTAAATTTGACACTCTGTCACTTCATTTTAATTTTTTTAATTTTTAAGAGATGGCAACTAGTGTGATTTTTCGGAAGGCCATCACTTTCTGCAGCGGTGGAGGGGCTGCAGAATTAAAAAAACCTTTTTTCAATTGATTAGATGATCCAGTTTCCACACCACCCAAGAGGTAGGATCTCGGCGCGTTTTTTATTATAGTGAGTTTCCCCAGTAGGCCTAGTCTCACTAGCCGTGAGAACGGCTGTTTATTGTAACTTGCCCCATCCATCGCAAGTTACGGTGGTAGCCACTCCATAACAAAATTGCTACCTCCCGCTATTATTTTTGTATTTATTTTTTTATACTTTTTTTTGGGTCCCTCTGTAAGTAAAGACATCACTTTACTCAGAGAAGCCTTTCAATGTGACGAACAAACTTACAAAGGGGTTTTTCAGTACCATGATTATGTAATACAAACATCTCACACCCTGGTTTTACGGGTTTTACGCCTACCATAGAGTGTTCCATTCAACTAAACTGTACGAGGGCCCATTGCATACTAGATGCATCTGCGACTCGAGGTCTTACGGGGTTTAGCCCAGCCCCAAGCTGCAGGACTGTCTCAGGACTTACGCGTTTTACGGCTGCCTTAGAGAACAGTCGGGCGGTTTTTTATTGAATTTGGGCCGCCCTCACCTCGACAGTTCATGTCCTGGACTTACGGAGTTTAGGCCAGCCATAGGACGCACATTCACACAGAGATATCTGTATTACATACACGGTTATAATGTTTAATGTAAAACGCTCCACTTACGTTTTGATACAGTATAATATCTTCCCAGTCTACTTTGTCTGCAAAGTCATCAATAAATTTTTCTGACAAAGTCTGGTATTTACTTACTATTGTCCAACAATCAACATTAAAGTTAGGAGCCATTTCCCTCAGTATATCTTCGGGAAACTTTGTCCTTTTTAAAATCAGACCCCAGTTTACCCTGTGTTGGTAAATTCTCAACATATCTAGTGAAAAATCATAGTGGGCTGACAGTAGGTCCCATTTAACGTATCTGTCAAATTTCATAATAAAGCTGTCGGTCATAACACCGACTGGAGCCTTCGGCTCCTTTGAGAGCATAGTCCATGTGTCCTCCATGGTTGTTAGAGACATAATGTCCAAACTAAAGTTTGGACAGTCTTTTATACTCTTGCTGCGCTGCTCTAAAGGCGCACTTGAAGTTACAATTAGCGTGTATAGGTAATATGCAAGCGTTTGAACAAGTATTTGAACAATCTTTCGGTATTTCAATTACGTTAGGATGAAATTCTTTTAAAAAATTGACTTTTTCCAACCCTTGACTATAAATTTTAGTAAAAGGTTTACAAAGTGTTCGAATTAAATTTTCATCGTATTCTATACTACCCTCTTCCCACTTTATTCCGTGCAAGTGTCGTATCAACCATCTAGCTGTCCTTTTTTGTTTTTCATCAAGTGCACACTTGCAGTAAGGTGACTTGAAAACGATTTGTGTTTGAAAATGTTCGCTTACTATTGCCAATTCTTTCACTATAAAACGGTTATTATTGTCAGTAAAGGCTTGAAATTCAACTACAGCAGCCATTGACTCTATTAATTTCACAAGTTAATCTGTTAAAAATGTGCGAAGATGGACTGTTGAATCCCCCACAGAGATATTGTTTTATAAGGTCTTCCTCGTAAAACAACTCTCTCAACTCCAACTGTATTAGCGGAAGGTTGGATAGAAACTGCGCCCACTCGCCCGAGTTAAGTGACAAAGTGCTACCCGGGAGGTTGGGAGTAAACTGAGCTTGCTCGCTCGGATTAAGTGTTAAAGTACTTCCCAGGAAAACATGCGGTGCCCCAAAGATCGATAAAACTTTAACAACTTCCATTTCGTTGATTTCCAAATAAATCTTTTTATTATCTTTGAGGGCTTTGGAAATGTTATTAAAATTTACACAAAACTGATTAAATACATCAAACGACCAGTAAACGTAGTCGTGTCTTCCCTTGAACATTACTCCGAGACCGTAGTCTCGGTTTTTAAAAATCCCAACGGTAACTGATTTGGAAAAGTTTTCATTTAGAAAGAAAACCTGTTTTAGAAAAATACCGTTTAACATGTCGATGGGCTCCAAGAGCTTAGGCAGCGTGAGATACTCACCGGACGGCTCCATTCTCTCAACTGAATAAGATATTTTTTATCAACCACTAATCATACCCCCCTCCCCTCCACCACCCCCGTTTTCTAAACTTCCTCCTTTTAACAACTCCTTGATATTTATTTTAAAATTAGCGCCAGATCGACCTACTGTGAACCTTGTCTTTTTATACCAAACAACCTCGTCCTGCAAACGGTCCGCGTCCCAACCATTTACCTCGGGTGGTGGGGGTACATAGACCGAATCACTAAGCATAACCCGATCGATGTGACTAATTAGGTAAGGCTCTACACAGGACAACTGTTCAACGTACCGTGAAATGCAAGGTAATAAGCTGACAAAGGTCAACCATTCGCCTTTAGTGAAAAGAATAGATGTTTCGTTAAACTTATCACAAAGCTCTACATGGGACTTTTGGTATATGTTACGAATAGTGCATTTAATGTCCTCATCAATGAATCTCTTTTGAAGACCACCTTTGTTACTCAGATCATGAGTAATTGAAGGTTCCAATTCCTTCAACTTTGTGAATTGTTCGTTGTTTAGTAAAACGTATTTCCGCATGCCTTGCTTATGAAACAAGACACCCACTTGAAAGTGAAACTCATCAAACAGACCCACGGTGACAACCTTGGAAAAATCAGAGGTTATGTTGTACATAACCTTTAGAAAAGCTGTCAAGTCCTGCAGATACTCACCTGTGGGCTCCATGATCTCAACTGAATAAACCGATTTAGTTTGATTACTAAATACTATTCCCCCTCCCCCTTTTATTACATAACCGTTTCGACTGACTAATTACGTCATGCTTTTTACTACGTTAGTCAGTAAAGTGTACATCAGGTGGGAATCGTGAATTATTAAACAGTAAGCTGTAGTCTTGTCCGGTACGTTATTTTTAAATTCAAATTCGACGCGTACATCGACAGGTCCAGACTTGATTGAATCATTCTGCTTGGAGCAGTCAATTACAAAGATCGGACATTTCGATTTAAAAGTATCCAAGTCCATGATGGGTGAATTGGAAACACCGTAGTATGAAGACTGAAATTTCGCGTACATTTCATAGAATAAACTCCAATCACCTCGGATATTGTCGTAGGGATAGTACTGTGAGTTGAGGTATAACTTGATATCCATTAAATCACAATGGTCAAAACCCGACATGTCCTTTTTTATGTTATTTTTCCTATCAGTTTGAAACGCCAGTATCACATAGCGGGGTTTTTCTATCTGAGATGACGTTTTGACGGTCCAGTTGTGTCTCTTTGTTTGCGGGAGCGTAGGATACTCGTGACACTCCCACGACCTAAAGGGAAGATGAATCGGTGTGTCCTTATTAACGAGTTTTAAAAGTTTTTCTTTGTAACTATCGGAAACAGTCAAGTGTGGGACACGCCAGTACAAGTCGGTTATTTCCAGAGTGTGTGATAACGCATCCTCTGATAACATCACATCCGTGTTGTTGGCTGACCGCAACAGTATCAGCTCTTGTTTTACATTTACAATAATTTTCCTGTAATCTTCCATGAAACCAAAGAGTAATTTTAATGGAACGGTAAAAGTAAACTCGGTTGTTTTTTTTGATGACTCTGGACCGAACCAACAAGCATTTTCCAATGCATTTGTTTCATTCTGCCTCAGTGAGAGTAAATTCTTAATAGTTGATACAACACCCAAGTTTTTAGTCCGGTCCACTACTATACCAGAAATTTCGTATCTAATATCTTCAAACAAGTACGCCATAGCGTTGTTAATCAGAGATACGTCTGCGACTACACCGCCAACCTTTTTGGCTGTAATTTTACCAGAAATATGCAGAGAACTTTCAAACGGAGCAGTAATAATGTCCTGTTGACTGACGGCGATACGTATTTCATCATTGTTTTTGAAAGTTGAAGAGGCGTATGGTTTGTGTGTGTGATACTCACAGCTTGTAATAACATCGCTGTATTCGACTTCTCCCTCAATTTCCAACATTTTGTAATTTTATTTTAAATCCTAAGGATCTTAAAAACTTTGTATTGCTCGATGTTAACACCTTGAGTGTTTTGGGTCTAATGACCTTTTTTGACACAGTTGTTTCCCTAAATACTAATCCCATTGCTTCGCTTTAGGTGTAAGCGTAATGAAATTGTTTCGTTTCTAAAGTTTATCAACTGTCCTTGTTGATCTCTCAGCTCACAAGTAATGTAATTCAAAACTTGCACACTCACAGGTAAATAAATCACGTTGTGAGGCGTTTCAATTATTTTGTAGCCAGGTGGAACTGACGGATAAAACTCGTGTATTATATGACTTTCTTGACCGTTCTGGTACGAGCCTCTTGCCACGTTACATGTGACTCGAACGACATTTACTGAGTTAATGTTAACTTCATTCTCGGACATGTGAGTTTTATTGGCTTCGTATACAACTTTATTAAAACCGAGCAAGGTAGCTAGGCTGTTTTCTGTTTCAAAGTGAATGGGCTCGCTACAAGTAATTTCTACTTTCAAAGTACTGTTGTTCGGTTTTAAACTGAATTTTACACCAGTTTTTATGTTATTGTTAATGTAATTCTCTAAATCGCTAATCTCGTAGGAGCCAGTCGGAATTTTCATTACAGTGTCCCCGTAGTGGAACGTGTCGTTTACATTTTCTTCTACGTTCGGTATTGAGTTGTACGTTGTGAGATCGATCAAACCAATCTCCCATTCACCTGTCGATAAATCGATCGAAGGAAATATGTCACAACTTAGCGTTGAACTCTGTCCACTAAGGCAAAACATTATCAACGAGGAACTCTAAACACAAGTGCCCGCAAAGTACTGAGTCAAAACTCTGTTGTCTTTCGTTATTATACTTTATATTAACACTGGGACCCCAATACTTGATCAATTCCATAGGAGGACGCAAGTTACCAAAACTGTCATAGTACAACACATTATTACCGCGCTTTTTATAACAAACCCAATGTGTTCCTTCCCCCTGTATACTGTCCAAATTAATAATTGCGCTTTCGTTCAATCTAGGTTTATTCGGAAGTGTGTCCCTCATGTAGACACCCCGAAAGTTTGGAATATTTAATTTTTTAGCGTAATTAACGAGTTCGTGATTTGTGAGGGCGTGTTCAGGAACGTAGACTAATTTGAAGTTTTTTTTTTCTTCTTACAAGTGCATTTCTTCTTGTGTTTAGGTGCTTTTTTAACACCTCTCCCTACCCAGGGTCTTAGATACAAACCCTTACCCTTCTTTTGTTTACGTGTTTTTCTCTTATGAGAGCCACCCAACTTTGCTTTCGCCTTCATGGCTGTTGTAACTGCCCAAGCTGCAGCTTTCTCACCTACAGACGAATCTGTAGCCTTAAACCTTTGCCAAGCTCGCTCGGCCAAGTCTTTGTCCGCTTGCGCTCTCCGCGCTGTGTCTGAATACTGGGAGTAGGCTATGTCGTGAGCCTTGCAGGCTTCGTCCAGACCGTTTATTCCCTTGTCACCTCTGGCTAATCTCTTCTTTAATTTGGTCCCAGGTCCACAGTACCTGTAACCTGGGAGGTGAGCTTCCCAAGGTAGTAGATCTATACCCTTATTTATGGCTGTTCCAGCTAAATGTCCAATTCCTTCGAGAGTGCTAGATACAAGTCCTCTTCCGCAGCGTGAAGTCTTCTTCTTCATTAGATGTGTCTCTTACGAAGGTTAGTTAAAGAATGGAGAAACTTTAACCCTATTCCACATTATATTACCCCTCATTGTATGGATGTAGAGAAACAGCTTGTGTACCGAATATTTCTTCCCAGTTTATGTAGTTATCGGCGGTCAATGGTTCTGCACTCCTCCCTTGTGTGCCACCATGAATATGGGAAAAGAGTAACTGACCGAATTTTCTAAGTTGTTTATCAGATTTAACGCTGTTTTCATAAATTTTCCCTTCCAACGCACTAACCGTCTCTTTAACATCATTCAGTCCCTCAGTAAGTGATGTCAGCAATGTACCTACCGTTGTTGTATGTTGACCTAATATTTCCAAAATATGCGATTTTGCTTCGGTTAATACTTTTAAGTTTACGGCCTCGTCCATTTCTTTCGCATCTCTAACAGATTTAATTCCCATATTATCAAAGTCCCAGTCGTTCTTGCGTTTCTTTGGACAGTTTGCCAGTAGATATGACTTGGTTACAGCATCTTGATTATCAGTTGGGTCAGCTACAGAAACTAAACGTCGCTTTTCAAAACTCCAATAACTACTAGTTTTAACAGGAACGGCAGCATCTACGTAACGTTTGGTCGCCGCATGATTCGGACCTGTAGGGTCCTTTACCCTTGTTATAAGCCTATCTCCTACGTTGACTGTTTTTTGTTGGTACAGTACACATTGTTCACCTATAGTTTTTAAATTCACGGCATCTCCGAGCTCCTTTGGCGATGCTAAATTTTCTATTCTTTTGTTACGCGCAGAATAGCTGTTTTGTAAGTTTGGCATTGTGTTAGCCTCAAAGTATGTTCTCGTAACAACATCGTTGTCTGCTACGGGTACACCGACGTTAACCATTCGTTTATTTTCAATATCATAGTTTCCTTCGGGTGTTAGTTTAAAACCTTCGCCCGGTGGTCCTTTGCCAATGACATTACCCTCAGAGGGCAAGACACGTCCAAACTTGTCTACAGACATAGTCGAACTGATGAAATCAGACTGTGACTGTTTATATATTCGTATAAAAATAACTAAAATACTTTTTTATACACGGATCTGTATTTAGAAAATAAGATTGCCACGAGGTTAATTGGTCCTTTGCTGTTATATCCCAATTATGTAAAGTATATTTGTTTCTTCCATTTAAATACATTTCCCTATAATGAGTAACGTCTATGTACTTGTCGTACCGCCAATCACACATACATGATGTTTGCGGGACTATGATACCAATGATTCTTTCGTTTTGTTTAATAAAAGACGAAATATGGTCAGATTCTACTATTTCGGGGTTCAAACTTATAAATGCAGGTAGTTCTGTTTCGTATAGGTGTACTTGTCTCTTTAATCTGGAATATATCCCCGCCTTTGTGTTTGTCTTAGATATTGCCAACTGTAAATCGACTTTCTTTCCGATGTCATTTTCAGATTCACTTTGGAAAATGTGATAGAATTTTAAACAATAACTGTGTTTACCCTCCTTTTTAAAAAAAATATGAAACCAACGAGGTTCGTCACTTTCTACTTTGAAATGTACTGTTTGGAAGGTCTCGTCAATATGACCGAGGTATAAGGCTTTACCATACAGTGACGTTACATAGTCACATTGTCCAAGAGTACGGTTAATTGTATAGTTTGCCAAACAAGAAAACTGTTTAAACTTTTTATTACTGTGTAATTTCTCGTAAAGAAACCAAAAATACGAGTCTGTAATGAAACTAACTTGTTCAATTGGTAGGTTAAGTAAAATCTGCATTTTAACCTCAATTGGTAAAGTATCCATGTTTACTAGTCGAATCTCAACCGACTAATGATTTGTAACGGCTATTGCCAGCTCCTGATATAATTTTAGCTTCTTTTAATTCTTCGATTATGTTTTGAATTTCGTTCCTATGGTTAGCATTTCCGGCCTCTGTCGAAGCTATAATTAGTTTCAATCTATCACATAATTCGTTTGGATTGTCCCAATAGGAAATGTCACGTGATCCAAAGTCTTTTAGCCCTTTACCGTACATTTGTTTGGGGAATAATACGGAAATTATGTTTTTATATTTTATGGAATTTGTCGGTCGGTTAATGTGATTATGAGGTAAATAACCTTTTTTATGCGCATTCGTTTTTATCAGAACATCTTTATAAGCATCCAAATCATCTTGTGTGTATAAATTTTCGTCGGGTTGCCTTTTAAATAATAATTCGTAAAGGCCTTCGGTTCCTCTGTACTGTACATTGTTCAAGTGAATGTTTCCTTCGTTGTCGAATGTAAGCAGTTGATTACCAACCATTAATTTATCACTATCTATATGTGGTCCGTAAATATTGTCCATTTTATTCTTAACACCAGCCTCGTCTTTCAAAAGTTTTAACACGTATTTTTGTGTAATGGGTGCGTTGAACGTCTCTAAAACGTACTGTGAAGCCTCGTGAAACTTTGCGGGGCTTTGTATCAATTGACTAACTGAGGGTGGAGGGGGAGACGATGTTTCAAACACTTGTGTGTTCCACGACGGTCCTTTAGGTGTAGACATGTAGTCTGGCTTAAAATTATCCTGCTCGTCCGCACTGAGGTCCATAGGTTCCTCCTTTGGTTTAGTTTCCATCTCTGTTCTCTTTCTAAGTTCAGTCAAAATTGGTTTGTACTGTTTTTCTAATGTTTGCTCGGTATACATGTTACCCAACTTGAAAGCGCGATACTTGCGGCGAACAGCATCTTGCAACTGTACAATTCTTCTCGTAAGAGATTGATGTTTACTGTTTCGTTGCATGTTTATAAATGAATAAAAATTTTCAAAGTTTGTTCTTTTGTATAATAAAGGATATCAAACTCCAGGACGTGGGTGACCACGTCCATTAATGTAAGCTAAAAGCACCGGACGTATAATTCTTTCAACATCACGAATCCTACGTTTAAAACGTTCTCTATCCTGTTTTAACATTTCCTTGGGAATATAAAACACAGTTACTGTGTCATTAAAATGAACCTTTTTCTTTACCATTACGGTAGTTCAACTTGTCTAAAGAATAACGCTCGTTTTTTATTTCTTCTCAAATAACGAATTATCTGTTTTAAGGAAACACCTTTACCATCAAAGTCCAGACCCTTGTAATATCGTCTCACTCGAGTGTCAAACCACTTAATGACTTCTCTTCTGTTTAAGTCCTTGAATATATAAGTTCGCTTCCAACCGTGTCGCCATTGTGGAACTTCAGCTACAGTATACTCGTCGTTTTCAATAGTTTTATCCATAAATGATTTTAATCTCTGTACAGGCTTACTGTCAACACCATGCAGGTCTATAAGATAAGAGTTCAATAACCAGAACTCTGTCAGATTAGCACCAGTAAAGTTACGCCACTGTTCGTAGAGTTCATGATTTGTAATTGTATACTCTTTGTTATTCAAGCTAATACCGAATTTATTACAATGTTTAGCGAGCGTAGGTAATGCATGATTTAGAAACTCTACAGTATACAGTCCTTGGGCTAGGTTGTTTGCACCAGCAAATGGTTTTTTCCTTGTACTATCTGGTAGGCCAGACGGCTGTGCGGCAAAAGAAACATTATAGCTCACATTCAAATAGCAATTGGACTTTATTAACTGCTCGTAAATCCTCGTGGGGGAGCGGATGGGAATTGTTCTCTCCGTCACGTGCACACATCTGCTAGCATGTGGGAGTTTGCATGAGTAATCTAACAGCTGCATGTACACATGTGCAAAATTTAAGCTTCCATGACGGTCAGCCAGTGGTAGAGCGACATAGTTAAATATATCGGGGAACGGTCTAAATCTTGAAATCATATTTTGAGGTTGTCGAACCGTACAGTTTAACATGTTCTCATGGTAGATAACTAGTTGAAAGTGTACTCCTTGCTCTTCACTTTTTGTTAAAAACCGTATCCACAAGTCACGATTGTACATTCTTTCACTCGAGGATATCATTAATAGTACAACCGCGGGTGTTTGTAAAATTGTATGTTTGTGTCTCCAACATCTGTTGTTAAATTTACTCAACTTTCTACTACAATAATTCCCACAAAACCTTTTTTTATCCGCGTAATACTTTGTGCATAAATTTGAACTTATGCGTGTCTTTACCTTACACTCTGGTTTCTTAAACTGGGCAATGTCGTTATAATAGTAGAAGCGCACCATTTTGTAACCTGTCACTAACTGATGTTGTAAATTAAAGTTGACCGTATTTATATTACGAGACTAAAAACTTGTCAAAACCAATTCTGTATCTCCCTTTATCCAATTCACAATCCTTACTAATACAAATAAAACTGTAATTATCTTTCCAAGCTAAAGCGCACATTTCTTTAAACTTTTCAAAAGTCATGTCCGTATTTACATGGTCATTGTACACATGTTTGAGATTTGTTTCGTCCTGTTTGAATAAAATAATCAAGTTTGTATTATCTCTCACCAACTGTTTAGGTATCCTACTGTAGGTTTGTCCTATATAAAAGGAATCAATGTTATTATGTCGACCCATGGTAAAGTAGTTGCGTATATTATCGTGTTTCTCACACGCAATGTCGTCAA